>LOJH01003855.1:6799-37811 GCA_001685095.1 Ellobius talpinus
TGCTCTAGTAGAGACAGCCCCGCTGTCCACTTGATTTGGGGCCCCTTTTAGTGAGAATCTGCTGGTGGGTGGAGATCCTCTTACCCCAGGGGGAATTAAGAACTAAGGATGTAGAACATGTTTCAGGTCTGCCAAGGAGGCAGTCAAGATGGCATGAGGGAGCACAGGAACTTTTCTCTGTCTGCAGATGATAAGCTGGACTTGGGTCTGAGTGACGTATGATCCTATCAGGTGGGGGGAAATCCACCTAAAGACTTAACCTTTGGTCTATGTGCTGATGAAAAGTGATGGAGAAAGCAAAAGAATTCAGCTCCGACGAAGGTGACCTTGGCCATACTGGGGCTAACCTCTACTTTGAAATCTGCTGCGTTTTCTGCCCAGAACAGGGCTGAACTTGGTGAAACTTGGCCACACAGTTTCAACCACGTCCAATGGTCCTTCTGTTTTGCAGCTCTAGGCATGAGTTAGAGTGTGGTGTTTACGGAGCTGAAATCAAGCCAAGAAAAGTACAAATATATGTGTAGCCTGTAATATTACCAGTGGGTCTATTCCAAGGATGATAAGGTACACATAAGAAGTGTTCTCTGGAAGATGCTGGTACCCTTGGAGGAGAGAGGGGTGCTAGGCCTGGTGAGGTGATCAGCTAGCATTGATATGTATGTATGTATGTATGTATGTATGAATGTATGGATGTATGTATGTGTGTATGTATGTATGTATGGATGGATGGATGGGGGGAATCCAGAAAAGTGAAGAAGGAGGGGTTGGAACTTTGTGAGTTTGCTGAGGGTTACCCTAGCTTTTAGAACAAAATGACACTGTAGTCAAGGAAGATCTCCCACTGAAGCCTATGAGAACCCATGTCCTAAGAACTGAACTACAGCCGTAAAGATGGCTGGTAATCTCATAAACCATGGGCCTTGTAAACCTCCATTTCTTCACTAGTTTTATGAGGTGTCACCAAGTAATCTCCAACACCTCTTTGGTTCAGAAAATCCTCCCCCACAAAAGGACTCTTATCTCTTACCTCCCCCTCTTCCTTCACTGTTGAAATATCAGTCAGGGACCCACGCATCTTTGACTGAGTGAGTAAGTCCCATGGGCTGGACCTCTGGAAATAGAACATCATTCCCAAAGATTACTTAAATGCTCACTGCAGAAGGAAGCAGCCAGAAAACTCACTCACAAAAAAAGTATTTAGTTTTCAGGCTGGAGAGATGGCTCAGTGGCTAAGAACACTGGTTCCTCTTCCAGAGGTCCTAAGTTCAATCCCAGCAACCACACGGTGGCTCAACAACTATCTATGGGAGCTGATGCCCTCTTCTGGCATTCAGGCTTAAATGCAGATAGAGACTCATTCATATATATATATATATATATATATATGAATGAGTTTCAACCAGGAACCATTGTAGAATAATGACAAACGAATACAACAAAACAAAAACAAAATTATTGGTGCCAAAAGCTGTAACACAAAACAGCCCTATTTCTTAATTCAAAACTGACGTCTGACGTGGTGGGAAAAAAGTGGGAAGTAAAATCAGGTTTTATCAAAAAATTAATCAGCATTAATTAAATCATACAAGCAAGCATAAAACTATGTAACAGTAAGTACTTCGAAAAAAAGAAATGCCAAGTGTGATAGGAGTTTAAAGAAGAGAGAATGTATTCAAAGGGGACTGAGAGCAACATGCAGAGGTCCCAGGAAATAATTCCGCAATGCCCTAGTAACTTGGACAAAGGTTCTGTGGCTGGAATAACAAGATGGGCTGGCAGGATGGAAAGAGTTGGGTGTAGTTGGAGAAAAGTGAGAAACGATACAGAAACAGAACATCCCAGAGCCTAACCCAGGGGATACCCTGCACCACATGGGGAGAACAGCTGGAGAGAGGTAGTGACAGAGGTGTGAATGGATCCCAAGGCTGACTTCACGGTTGAGAGCGGCAGTGCTTGGTCATTCCTGCTACACAGGGCTGTGCATCCTGATGACTGAATCCCCAGCTGTCCACCTGCTCCACTCCTGTCCCTCCTGGCAGTCCCCGGTTAGTTTTGGTACCCGCATAGGGATGGTGGGGTGTAAAGTTCCCTGTGGCTCAGAGCATCTCTCAAGTGGATCTTCAAAATGCAGATGACACTGTCAGATGTAGACAGCACAGCATCCTGTTTTCCAGACAGTAAAACTCTAGAATCAAACAACACATACATGGGTGTGCACACACATGTATGGACAACGAACGGTGCCCTGGGTATCTGTCAGAGAGCTCTCCCCTGGACAAATGATGATTGACGGGAGGCTACTCTCTTCCTGCTTTTTTCCTTACTCTCTTTTAGGAACATGCATGCAACCAGGTGCTCTATTTATTTAGTCCGACATGTTCTAAGCATGCATACCGTGTGTTTTATTTTAGCCTGACACATTCGTAGCACATTTTCTATAACCCACGTGCTAGTGAAAGGTTCCCTGAAGAAACAGAACAAGAGCCTGGCCCTCATCTCCCTGTTCTTGTGAGTCCTTAGGACAGTTGGAGCAGCTCTTGGTCAGATTCTGGGAAATGTCAACAGGTTCTCATGATTTCAAGGAACAACAGACTTCATGTACAGAAAGCTGAGATGGATGCAGAGGGGTCTAAAGTCATCTTTTGGTGACTCACATTCGGCAGGCATTTGCCTCCTTGAGGACTATGGCCAGTAAGTTCTCATCAGTGCATTCCTTACTCCTCTTCCCACTGCTGCCCCTCACTGAGCGCCTCTGTCGGGATTCAGGGTCTCTCTGAAGCAGGAAGGCTCCCCAGACTTGCCCACTTCTACATTCCGTGTTTCCTCCATGGCAATCATCACATGTGGTGTTTGTTAGGTTTATTTTTTGATGTTTTATCTGTTCAGGGGTCAGCAAACTATGGCTAGCGAGCCAAGGTCAAATTCAACCATGACTTGCTTCTGATTTTTTGGGCATGTGTATGTAGGCATATTTATGTGTGTGAAAGTATATTCACATGTGTGTATGCGTTCATGTGGAGGCCAGACGTCAGTATCAGCTGACTTACTCAACTACCTCCATCTGGGTTCTTGGGACTGGATCTTTGAACCTGGATCTTCCCTATTCAACTAGTTCGGCTGGCCAGCAAGTCCCAGGGATTCCCACTCACCCCGTCTCTGCCTCCCTAGTACGGCTATTACAGGCATGTCCTGCTGGACCTAGCTAGCCTTTTCATGTAGGAGCCGGGAATCCGACTCAGACTGTCCTGCTTGCACTAGGATCACTTTACCAACTGAGGCATCTCCCAAGTCCTCATCCAAATCCTATTTTGGAGAAAGGGTCTAGCTGTGAATCCCAGGCTGGCTTGAAATAGACTGTGCAGTGCAAGGCCTTGAAGTGATAATCCTCCTGCTTCAACACCACTAGGGCACAGGTGGGCACCACCAAGATCAACTCATTGCCTGCTTTTGTAAGTGAAGTTTTACGGTGCTAAACTTCACTCCCTTTTAGGTTATCTGGTGCCTTGCCACAGAAAGAAGAGATGAGTCGCTGTGACAGAGACTTTGTGACTTTCTAAGCAGCAAATCTTTGCTATCCGGCCCGTTACAGCAAGTTCAGGGATGTCTGAATTCAGTTGCAAACTCCATGAAGCAGGGGCTGGGCTTGTCTTGATCACTGATGTGTTCATGGTGCCTAGTCCAGAGTCGGCACTATTAAGAGGTGATGGGGGAAGTATCTGGGGAGGGCTAAGTCCTTGAAAACACCAGGTAAGATCATGAAGTCAGTGATCCCGAGGATGACACGAACTTTGAATTTTCACACACTGCCTACATCTTTTCGGTTTCCCTGTGTTCAGCTTTCCCTCCACTTGGTTTGGAGTGAAAACCCAGGAAAAGATATTTTTCTTTCATAACAGTGTCTTATAAAAAGCCACCAGTGACAAGAAGTGAAGTTTTGAGCGGAGGAACGTCAGACTGGATTTTAAAAGAGCAACAAAGCAATAAATATCAGCAGGCCTGAGTTATGAGACCACAGGGAGCTGTCTGTGGCTACACTAGCCAGCTCAAAGAAGGTAGCCCCAAATGGAGAGAAAACCAGAAAAGCAATAAACAAACAGATAAATAAGTAAACAAAATTCATTAGCTTGATTTTCTTCCAAGTGGGCAAACACTTTCTGGTGATGGTTTGGGCCAGTCTTAATGAAGCATTTGAGAAGGCACTTTTGTAAAGCAGTCAAGATTTTGAAAGCCACTCAGTCATGGGAAAACATTAGGACCAATTTAACTGGACACAGTGATAGAATACTTTGAAAATTATAATTTGATCAGAGATATCCAGTGTAGATTTTATGTGAGGAGAGAGCTTGATACCTAACCTGCTGGAAATACATTTCCTGGATAAATTACTACCCGGGAGATGAGAGAGAAACGGATACTTATACACGCTCTAGAATGCCTGAGGCATGGCTTTACATATTATTGGCCAGCAAGATGTATGGGGCGATTAGGAGCCTGGTGAATACACAGTGCCCAAAACAAACTCATTTCATTTTTCAAGCTGGGACAAAAGGTAAGTAGCCGGGTGGATTGAGCGAAGTTTATTGCTTATAAATAAAACACAAATGGAGAATTTTAAAATAATCCAGTTAAACACAGCCAACCTTTGAGCTTTCTGGTCACCTAGAGATATTTGTTTCAAATCTTTTGGCCAACGTGTAATGGAGGAAAAGATGTGACATAATTTGGAAGGGCACTACAGGACCTGGCATCCATCTGTGTTGTTACTCACCAAGGCACCTGGAGACCAGCGTCCCTTCACTATAAGCCATGTCTGTTCTCCATCACCCGCACCCACTGACATCTAGGAGGCCCTTAATAAATTTCCAGAGGAGAAGGCTGGAAAACCCAGCTATTGTTGATGTATCCCAAACGATCTGGAGATCCTAATGAGGACCAGGACTGGACTGGAGGGTAAGGGGGCACACCTGGGCACACCACTTAAGGAGATACCAATCACAGATGCTGGCTTTGCACATCTTTATCCTCATGATCCAGGACCCCCTTAAACAGCATGTCCTGAACACCTGGCTTATCTCATCCTTGGCTAGAGTCTATCCTGGACTTTATATTTTTCTGGGAATTGAACCTAGTGTGCCATGCTCAGAAGGAAGAAATGATGTCCTTCACTTCAAATATGGGGGAAAGTAAAATTCTTAAGATTCCAACTATCTATTAGAAGACAAACTATTAGAAGCCATATTGCGCTGCAAGCCCATTCTCATCACATTTAGGAGATAAATAAATAAGCAGGTTAAGTCACTGTGAGAATCTGCACATGTCCACAAAGAAAGGTACTGAACCATTCCAAGTGGTGCGAAAACAGCAAGATGAATTTCTAAACCATAAAGAAGGAAAAGCCAAGTGGCAGGCATCAGCGGAACCTTCTCTCTCTTATTACACTCTTATAGGAACTTGAGAAAGCTATAAAAAACAGAATTACCTTGCCCAGAGAGCCCCCACATATGTACCTGTGACTTTCACTGTATTTTGACCAATATTAGTGAGTTAAAATATGAAGAGTTTGGCCCATTCAAGCATGGACCCCCTTACGGCAGATCTTGTGGGTCATCCAAAACGGATTTTCCTCCAAAAGCACCTATACCAGTGTTGCAAACTGCTATCACACGGACGCTCCGAGCACAGACTGACTTCTCCATTACATATCACCAGTGACTGACACACACTCTCTCTGAAGAAAAACCCTCCACTTGAGTTTGAGTTGACACTTCTGGCTTTGAGGTAAACAGCTCAATTGCTGGATTGCTCTGTGATGGTTTTACCTCTGTCCCTGTCAACCCCACCGCGCCTCCTCTCTCTAGCTCACCCTGCTCAGGGGAAACAAAGCTGTTTTTCATGACACACAGTGCCGAGACTGCCTAGCCCAGTCTCTCAAGAAGGAAGACTAAGCAGTGGCATCTGGGTCTCCTACCCGAGGCAGGCTGAGGCGCAGGCGTGCAGCGTGTGCAGGAGTGCCTGAAGAGCTGCCATATTGATTGCGTGATACAATTGTGGATTTTATTAACCTTTGGGGGGGAAATGGGAGACATAAAAGCAGGAGTTTTGTGCCAGATGTTAGAACTAAATGCTCTGCTTATCTGATTAGCGTCAGTGACATGGGCTTTGAATGTGAAACACTTGTAAGTCTCTCCAGGTGAGCTCTCAGGCTTGCCCGTGCCATTTATGTCAGACGTTTATATGCTTGCTCTTCTCAGGTGGAATCTAGATGAAGTTCAGTCTTGCTTAGAAGAGACTGAAGAGTTTTTTTTTTTTTAATTTACAAGGCGGTGATTTTTTTTTCTAGAAGAAAGGCAAAACTCTTGCTTGGACCCTGAGGGGACAGCTTGGGCTAGGGTATTAAGTGTGGGGTGACCCCAAGAGGACGAAAGGAGGTGGCCACAGCACTTCCTTTGCTGTTCTACCACGGACTGCTCTCCCATGTTCCCCACTGCCAGAGTGAGCTCTTCTTTGAAATGTCAGCTGGATGGTAGCCATTTTCTCTTGATTCTATACTCTGAGCTGAACCCCAATCTCCCAGCCCCCGTCACGGCCCTCACTCAGACCTTAGATGCATTCCCCCTAATGTTGTTGGGCTCCATAGCTTCCATCTGAATCTCTTTTGGGTCCTCTCTACCATCTCTGCATCTTCCATCTCTGCAGGGATGCGATTTGGTGTGCTCAGCCTTCAACCACAGGAAAGGCACTGTGGCCAGCTGGCAGGGAAGATGAGGTCAGCCTGAGAGGGAGGGTATCAGACACCACGCCTGCTGCTAGGGCCTCCATGCCCTTGCCAGCTTCTCTTCCCAGGCTCCAGTAGCCTGCTCTGGCAGGTGTCCAAATTCTGGGATTTTTAAATTTCTCATCACCTTCCTCTCTATACTTAAAGACAAGAGGATTATTTATCCCCACCTCCTGTTGAACATATCATCCCTTCCCTTGGAGCTGTCTCCTCTGTTTTCTGAGGTCTTCAGGGCCACGCTACCTCAGGAGTATGGCTATCAACACCCACCCAACTCCTCTTCCCCCTACTCCATGTCCTTGTGAACCCATTACTCCCCATGTGACGTGAGCATCTCATTGGCCTCTCCCAGTTAGTCCTCAAGTTCATTCCCTTCCCAAATATGGCAGGGGAGAGAGCGCCTGTCTCCACCCTTTGGTAGCAGTAGGGAGAGGAATCCTGTTCCTGTCACCACCTTGGCAGGTGTCAACCCCTCACAGCTGACTGTAAGGCATCTTTGTGTCCAGCCCTTGCAGTACAGCCCTGTACCATGTACCACAATGGGAACCCTTCACAGACCCGGCCGTGTTCCCTTTGGTAGCACGTGTCTCCAAGGAGCATAAATGTCACTAGGGAGACATGAGGCCAACCTCAGCTTTTCACTCAACAGCATTTTGCTTCCAGCTCACCCTGCAACTGAAACTATCCTACTAAACTGTACCTGTTAGCTACATCAGTGTCTCGGGCAGGTATCTCTGTACGTCTTTGTCCTGACAGCTGTCTCCCACAGGAAACTCACGGGCTTTGACTAGATAGACTCGGATCTGCCCTATATCCTACTTTTTCCCCTTAGCTGTGGGATGCGGGGTTAAGTCATTATCACTCTCTGGTCTTCACCTATAAAATGACGATAATGTCTGTTTCCAATGCTTTCAGAAGCAGGAGAAACCTGAGGTAGAATCTGTGGTCAGGGCTTTGCTTTCCTAGTCTAGAGCTTTTTCCCAGAAATCTAGAGCACCACACTCCCCCACGACCAAGCGTGGCCAACCTTGAAACACGACTACAAATAATCATTCAGATGCAGAATCACTCCCAGCTTGGCTTGCCCAGCGGAGAGGAACGAAGTGATGGGACCAGGGGAGTAGCTGGGGTCTGGGGGTTGGGGTTTACTTTACCCCCGTGTGTGTCCACACCTCTCCCTTTAAGCAGACACACTGGAAACTGTAAAATGAGCCACAGCTGGAATGGAGGCACACCATTGTGGGTTGTGATGGACGAACTGGACAGAGGGCTTTGGTGTCTCATTTTCTCCTCAGCTGATGCACTGCACCTCAGGCTTCTTCTTTCCAGTGAGGAGCTTGGACGGCAGGGGCATTAGCGAGCTCCTGTGGCACCTGTCTGCGGCTGTCAGGACTGACTTCTCCACAGCCCCAGACAGAAGGGATGAGTAGGGCTTACTCATTCAGGGTTAGTGTGAGAATACAAGGGCCCAGCCTCTCGCATGCCACTGTAAAGAGGGTCACAGAGAGATCAACAAACCCGTGCTCCTGAGGCGGGTTCCCGACTGGGCTGAGGCTGATGGCTTACAAAAAATGAAGGCGACACCCTGAACCTTCTGTGGCAGGTACAGTATCCACAAACCCATTCTCTTTCCCTGTAGTAACTCAGGCTTCTGGTGAGGAGAGAGTATGCTTAGCTCAGGGTTCCTTTAAAGCTCCAGAGACAGCCAGTCATACCAAATGAACAGAAGTACCAGCAGGGCTTCCTCAACATCCTTCCCTCTAAAAACCAAAGCGACCAACAAACAAAGGCATTCTTTTGAAGCGAAGCATCGTGGGAGAACTTGAGGAAGGAGCTTTGCAGGAGTCCAGCCTCCCTAGGGATGCTTTCTGTCCTCAGATCCCACCACTGAAAATCGCTTCATGGTGAGCAAACTCACCTGGGCACCCTGGCTTACAGACTTACCTTATATGGTTTCCTACTCTCACTATTAAAAGCCTGGACTGTCACCATGTACCGGCTATGCGGTCTTGAACATATACACAATTTCAAGATGTATACAATTCCTAGAGCTCAGTTTCCTCATCTGTGAAATGGAGCATTTCCTACTCAGAAAATACTTACTGAGGGTTTATTTTAGCCAGGCATTGGCTCAGTAGGGGTGACCCAGTCAAGCCTGCTGCACAGCTAATTCCCAGCCATGCTAAGGGCTAATTGTATGTACCACCTAGCCCCTTAGTCACTCACTCCGGTCACCACTAACCCCCTTTGGAGGTTAAACATTACTGTGAGTGTTGGTGATTCAAAAATAAAGGCTGTTTGCTCATCTGTGGAGTATATCTGTACAGAAATCATAGAGATGAGACTCAATGAGACAAAGGAATTACGCCTCGCTGCAAGTGTGCCCAGAGTGTGCATTCTGGCTAGCATCAGCCCCGTGTTTCCATGCAGACAGCACCTGAGATCTCTGCTCCAGTCCCAGCTGCAACCCATGGGCATGGGGTTTTCCTGCTCTGTGCTACATCAGACATGTGGGAAGTGGGTGAAGCCAGCCTGAAGCCAACCTCACTAGGTGGTTGGCACTACACAGACATTAGAAAGCCATTCCCCCTATGGTCCTGTCTACAATAGCTGTACCTAGTGAAAGCTAACGATGAGACTTGTCTCTTTCCTAGACCATCAGCCCTTACTGCCCCCAACTCAACAACGCAGACTATAACCCTGACACAGAGATGTAAACTTTAGCATTCATTATCCCTGTGTCCCAGGATATCTATTTTCAATCACTGAGAAACTGATTTAATTTCAATAAAATGTGTTCAATAAATACTGGTAGAAGTAAAGGCACGGGAAAGCCATTCGGTTGCTAACAGCAAGTAGACAGGAAAGCAGGCATCCCGGCACTCTGTTGTATAGAAATATCTGCTCTGGGTGTCAGCAAGATGTCTCAGCAGGCACTCAACCCCCAGAACCCACACAAAGGCGGAAGGAGCAAACCAACTCCACAAAGTTGTTCTTTGATCTGTACATGATGCTTTGGCATATGCACATGCAAGCACACACACACACAGGCACATACATGTAATAATAACAGTGATAATGAATTTAGAAATGCCTGCTATGCAGCTCTCTCTCTAATGAAAAAGTCCTTCTGCCTCTTCTTCCACACTGCTTTTTCCAGCATCTTCCACGAGCAGGGCACTATCCCAGGTTCCTGGGCTATTTGGGGGAAATGAGAGATTTCAATTCCTGCCTTCCTCCTCCACACGTTTATAGTTAAAAAGCTAGCAAAGAAGTGAGGCTATATATAAGTTACAAAGATACATTTGGCCAAAAAGAGAAGTACTAAACAGGAACCAATCACAGTGGCTGCTAGCAAGCAGTGGTGGGAGGCCACATTTGGTGAGTTGCTAGGAAGGCTTCTCTGGGGAAGGATGGCTGCTGAGATGAGGTGTGGGGAGAGAGCAGCATGCAGCAGTGAAGGGGGATGGAGGAGCATGGGGGTGAGGTACCCATAGGAATGCTTGTATGGATCTGGAGAGGAGGAAGCTCACAGCAGAGCACAGGATGGCTGGGCAAGGTGGGGACAGCCAGACATGCACAGCAGGGAGGACCCAGGCAAGGAGCTTGCCCCAGTCTGGGGGTTGGGCAGGAAACACAGTCTGTATGTTTTCATAGCAGAGACTGAAGGACTTCTGGCATTCTGGCTGGATCTACTGGCCAGACTATGGCGCTTGCCCCTGCCCTTTCTCAGGTGCATTTGGTGATGGGACCTTCATTCTCTGACTGGGATCAATTTCTCCTCATAACCACTGAGTACCTTCTGGAAAGCTATATCCTGTCTCCTTATTTGTTCAGGTGCTCTGTGACTTTCTGAGAGGCTGTAGGACAGTAGTTTCTCAATCTGTGGGTCCTGCCTCCCACGGGGGTCACATATTAGATATTTACATATGACTCAGAATAGTAGAAAATTACAGTTAAGAGTAGCAGTGAAATCACTGTATGGTTGGAGGGATCAACACAATGTGAGGATCTGTCTTCAAGAGTCAAAGTGGTTGAGAACCACTGCTTTAGGGATTTAAGAGCTGGCCTTTGAGAAGCTCCCAATGTATTACTGAATTCCTAGGGAGGCACCCAAACCCAGCAGGCCCTTTCTTTCTCTTGGGTTTGCTGTGCTCTGTGGTCCTGACATGGTCTGGTTTAACTCAGAGTTTGCCTGGGGCCTCACACTAGGTGTGAGGAGCATGTAGCATCTCAGTCACAAGTCGGGACAGCTGTTGTCACGCTCCTTTCTCCTCCTGCTACGGGGTCAAACGCATTCTTTCCCAAGTCCCGTCTCCTCCAAAGCCATGCCACAAATATCCCCAAATGCATTTTTAGGTTCTTGGTATAAGCAAAGACTAAGAAGTGTTTGGCTGAGCAGAAATGCTGAGAATGACCGGGGCATGCTTTCCTTAGATGACCTTTGAACTTCTTCCCAACTTAAGGATGCAAAGTAATCTTCACTTTCACATCAATTTAAGATGTTGTCCTTTCAGGGCTCATCAGCAGGAAGGACACTGCTGGCTGGCTTGTCTCCACCACTTCCCGAACATAACCACAGTTCTTCGCTGTGCACATCTGTCCCACCCTCCCAGGCAAACCATCTCGAAATGACTCCCTTTTCAAAAAAGATTTCAAAACAGCTTTCCCGAGATGTGGTTCACACACGATGCAGTCCTCCGACTGCACAGCCCCCAGCTTCAGCGCATTCCCAGGTAAGTGTGACTCTCTCAAAGTTGGCCAATGTTTGACAGGTGTCGTCACCAAAGAAAGGAACCTCACTAAGAGTGCTTCTGGCAATCAATGCCTACGTCTCAACTCACCTACTCAGTACTTCGCAGCTACTGATCTGCTGTTCAGCTCACAGATTTCTCCATTCTCATCATCCATTGACGCAGACTCATAAAACACATGGTCTCTAGTACCTGGCCTCTTTGACCTGGCATGTTTTAAGGCCCATCCATGTATGCTATAGAATGTATCAATATTGTGTTCATTTTTATGGCTGAATTCCTTTCTGTGGCCACATCACAAAAGTTTATCCATTCAAGCATTGATGGATTTTGGCCCTGTTCACTCTTTTCGGCTGATGTGAAGAACGCTGCCATAAACATCACACACACAGTCTTTGCAGACAAAAGCTTTCACTTTTCCTCAGAAATTACTTACATTTTTTTCTTTGAGTAACTTTCCCCAATGATAAGACAGTAATAACCATCGTCACAACAACCAAATTATAGTGCAGTTTTGCAGCAACTTCCTTCGAGGAGGGAGGTTCATAATACTCAGGAGGTGATCAAAACTTACATGTCAGAGAGCTGAAGTGCACAAGATTCATAAGCCCCTCCCCAAGGCTAAACAAGCAACAGAGTGGCTGAGGAGAGGAGACTCGGCCATGGCCCAGCCGCCTGCCAGTTGTACTGTGCACTCCAGGGTTACAGCCTTTGGGCTGTCACCCGGGTTAGGGTAGGCTTTCCGACAATGCAGCTGCCCTGAATTATCCATATTTCTCTCACCCCTTACTCATGCTCTATACATAATGAGAACAGAACCATTGCTTCGCCAAGTTGGACTTTGGTAGAATGGTTCTTTTCATTGGACATTGGTGTCCTACCTGGAGCGAGTAGATGTTTTGTCTATGTTCCCTTAGGGAAAATGGTCATAACCTGTGCTTGTCATCCACTGTTAGGAGTCGTGGTAAGTCTGTCTCACTGCATCCTCAGACCATCAGATGCTGGAGATGCTTGTTCTCTGCAGAGGAAGAACCCAAGGCTGATGTAATCCAGTGACAGAGGACAGAGGCATACTGTATGCCTTTCCTATTTGGCTCTGCTAAGCAAATGTGGATCACTCTAAATGATATTTGTCTTAACAGAACCAAATATGAAGAAAAACATAAAACCGGACCCTGAAAACTTGCTTCTGCAGGGTCCCATACCCCTGAGCCTTACGCTCCCCATTTTAGATACCCTCATCTAGAAGGTGCCGCTCTCCTTCAGAACTTGCACCCCAAGTTCCCCCTTGTTCCTAATGACCCGACTTCAGGACAGGAAAGCACCACAGCAAGGACACACATGCAACAATAGATGACGATGCTTAGGTTTGTCCTAGCACCTTGGCAAAGCCCTGGGGCCTGGTGTCCACACGGAGTTGTATGAGAGAAACCCTGACAAGCAGTTAAAGGGAATTCAGTCTTTACCAGAATCTCCTACGTTACACTCACTTCCAGGAAGACCACAGTAGCCCTTTGTTCTGCACATGGGCAGATCTCAGGGAGACTAGGGTCAGTCCTCCAGCCAAGGTATTTTGACTCTAAGCTCATCTTGACTTCTACCAACTCTCAGGTCTTTTGTTCTATCTGTTTATTAGATTTTATATAGCAAGTCATACAGGAACTACGTTTGCCTAAAATAGGAATTTGCCTTTTATGGAGCAGGAGCCAGGGAAGGGTGGAGCCGTAGGAAAGAGGGGTGGTGAACAGAGGTAACTGTCACATATATGGTCACATGCTACTTACTGACAGGGATACGTTCTAAGAGGTCCATCCCTGAGTGACATTTGAATATGTATAATATAGTAGCCTACTGTGCCTTGGGCTATAAGGAGCAAAACAACACAGGATTTAAACAAACACGAAAGAAAATAACGCAGTCAAGAGATGCAATAAACAAGAGCTGTGTAAGGCTCTACTGGCCTGACACAGTGTAGCATTTTCTAGTAAACTTTATGAAATAAGTTCAAAGGGTACACTTTGAACAGGCGACAACAGTGGATACCATATCCTCGCACATTTATTGGTTATTGTTATCAAGTGTAATAAAGTCCACATAACTGCATGCACCCCTTCCCACACAACTGCATAAGCTTCCAGGTGACTTTGCTTACACGAGCAGCAAGCATCCCACAAACACCTGAGTGACACATCACTCCTCCACAGACTGGAACCTCCAACTAGACAAGAGCCATTTTTCAGCTGCATTATGATGTCACGGCACCACTATCCTATAAGAAAGTACTTTCTTAGAGAAAGCATGTGGTTATAACTACATTTCTTCTTATGGCACATTTATTCCCCCCCCCCTTGATTTTCTTCATTAGCAAGAATAGGAAAACTGTAAGTTTAGTCAAGGTCTCATCTGACCATCCGAATACCACATGAGACAAATGGATACATAAGAGGACTGTGCACTGGAACAGGAAAGCAGAAGAATAAAGAATCACCTAGCGGTGACTACAGCATCCACGGCTGGTGTCAAATAAAAGAGTGAATCCTCATTATTATATTTTAATTATTATATTATAATTATTATATATAACTATTATATTATAATCCTCATTATTATTATTGCTTTCTTTTTTTTCCCTAAAGTTAATCTGCCACGCTCAACAGTCTTCCTAGTGTGTTAGTGGTAACTGAAGACATGTATGTACAGGGCAACAAAATCCTTGAGAGCTGGATTCCAGCTTCTGAGCGGAGGTCCATCAGACTAAGGTCCTGCTGACTGGTTTCAGCTCTCCTAAAGATGAGCAGATATCGGATGGTGAGGGGCAAGGCTCCGGCAAGAGGCTCTGGTTTCCAGATCATTAATGATGTCTGAGTCCTTGACACCTTTAGTGTGGCAATCACAGACAAGCCACTTAGCATTTCTAAGCCTCTCTTTCTTGTGAAATAAAGGGAATCTCCCAGGGTTAGCTGTCTGTGTGAGCAATGTACATACTTTACATATGGGCACCCCAAGTAGCAAGCCATCTGTGTTCACTGACTCGGTGCTGAAGGTGGCTCTGTGGGATTCTGGCCAAAACACAGTCAATGCAAGAATGAGGATCAGCTCTGTGATTTAAGGACTTCAGGATGACTGGGGTGAAGTGAAAGAATCTGCACCCCTTATTTGGAAACTAGCAGAGAGCCGGGGAATAGTTCAGGACTCATCTGCCCCAAACTCATAAACTCAGATTTCTGTCTGGGTCTCTGAGCATCACAAGGATTTAGAAATGGGAGTGCTTAGATTTTAAAGATCATCTGTCTCTTTCTGTATCCTCCCTCAACCCATCACAGATCCTTACTTTAAATGAATTCTGACTTGAAAATCTTAAGTTATAAATCAGATAAAACCAGGCCTGTCTCCTTAAAGAAGGAGCCCAGGAGAATGGGAAGTTTGACAGCTAGAATTTTCCTCCTGCCCTTTCTCTGTGACCCCGAACAGACACCAGGGCCCCCAAAGAATTACACCACCACCACTTCAACCCCAGACCCTCCCTCACAATTTGTGTGATTCCACACTTAAGAGGTAAATGCCTTCAGAGAGTAAATGAACAAAGTTCTAAGTAGTAGAACCCCCTAAGAACAACTATAAATCCCCCATAGTTGCCTACCTGGGGAGCCCATGACCCACGGGACCTTGCCTTGGTCTACTTCCTGTATCCCTAGCACACAGCATGTTAGACATGGGGTGGGGGGAAGCTTGTCTCAGTGGATAAGAGGACATCACAAATATTAGCTGATTTCAATACTAAAATGGGACATTCGTACTTTGTATGTAAATTCTGGCCCATGGTAATCCACTTCCGAAATCTCGAGGTGGGGACACTTGAGTCCTACCTCATGGCACCTTCATGCATGACAATTACAGGTAACTAACTATACAATCACACTCATAGGTCTCATTCTCCTCATATTTAGGATCATTTCAATTATATTTCTTAAAATAAAAAAGTGAGGGTCTGGTAACACATCCCTACGGTAGAATATGTGTTTAGTATGTGTGAGACCCTGATTTCCTAAGCACTAAAACAAATTATAACTTTAAAAAAATTCACCTGTCTGTCTTTCTTCTGCTTATCTATTTTCTCTTTGTCCTTTGGCAATGATGGAAAAAGCATCCTTTGTAGACCCCCTCCTCACCTTTCTAGTTCAAACTCTGCTTTCACCTCTACTATTCCAGAAGGTCAGATCCCTCCAGATGACAGAAGCTGAGGAGCTGTTTCTTAGCTTTGAATCTTGAAGGGGCAGGATTCTAGAGATACAGAGGATTTTCAAGGTTACCATTGATGTTCAGATGTCTACACCACTACTGGTATAAATTATCCCCTACGAAATAGTTACCTTTAAAACATCCTGTTGGGCCGGCCATGGTGGCGCACGCCTTTAATCCCCAGGACTTGTGGGGCAGAGGCAGGCAGATTTCTGTGAGTTCAAGGCCAGTCTGGTCTACAAGAGCTAGTTCCAGGATTAGGCTCCAAGGCTACAGAGAAACCCTGTCTTGAAAAAGAAAGAAAAAACACACAAAACCAAAAAAAAAAAAAACAAAACCAAAAAAAAAGAAAAAAGAAAAGAAAAAAGGAAGGAACGTCTTGTTGGACCTTGGAATCATCTTTAAAAAGAGGATTATCCCTTGGCTTTCACCTGCCTTGAGCCTTCTGTCCAGCATGCTAGGGCTCAGATAACCCTGTCTCCTCCACCATACTCTATAACTTACTCTCATGCTTCAAATGCAGCTGCTTGCAGGGATTTGGGGAGTCCTGGAAGAGGTGGTTCTTGGCTTCTGCATAGTTGCCCTCATCTGGGGATGGAGAAGGACCCAAATGTCTACTGTCTAGAAATATGCTCAGTGCTGCCCTCCTTCTGGGGCTCAGGGTACTGGCCTATCCCCATTCTCTTTTCCAGGATGACCAAAGCACCTCAGAAGATGCTACCGCTAGGTGGAAAAGCCATGGGTCAAATAATCTTTCTCTTGAGCAGAAATACAGCTGTACACAGATAGACACTCCTGGACTGTTTCCCTGTGACTGGCCTACGCTGGCTACCAAAAGCGCACCTAGCCTCTTCAGGCGAGGTGGGTAGAAGGCTTGTCTAACTGGCACAAGAAGCTCCATGACCCCAGGCTCCCTATGGCCAGTCTCACAGGCCATGTTCCTCAACCCAGCAAACCTAGCCCATTTCCTTTGATTATGCCCCCTACTTTGGGACATTCACATATATGAGATACACACACACAGAGAAAAAAAATCCATCCACATACATATAATCATAGATATCCCAGCATCTGCACACAAATTTCTCTGCACGCAAACACACAATGATACCCATAAACATGCACAGACACCTGGACTGACACATAGGCAATGCATACTCACAATGTAATACACACACATACACACAAACACACAAATATATCTTCCCAGACATATGACCACTTACAGACACACACAGACAGACAGACTCAGAAAGGACACACACAAACCCCCTTCCTGGAAAAACAGAATGTACATAAGGTGGACACTCCTAGGAAGGTTATGAAGAGAGTCTTGGGCTAAAGAAATAATTCAATGGTCAAGAGAGTGTATACTCTTGCAGAGGAGCTGAGTTCAATTCCCAGCCCCCAGGCTGGACATTTCATAACCTCCTGATATGTCTGGTCTCCAAGGGCGCCTGCACTCACATGGACAATCAATGGGGGTATGGCCCCACAGACACATAATTAAGAAAAACAAAAATAAATCTTAAAAAAAGAAGGGAGGTTTAAAAATCAATTCTTAAGCATCTATTCTTAAAACTCTGGCTACTTCCCTAGCAAAGGCTCCATTTTGCGTTCATGCTTGGATCCCCTCCTTTGCTCTCTCCCCAGCAGTCTGCTAGAAGATGCCCCCCCCCGTATTATCAGAAAGGCCATGCTGACTCTCCCTAACCCCACCTCTAAACTCCCTACACTGACCAGTCCAGATCCTGCTGGGGGTCTTATTCATTTCACGTTCACCCTGACTTCTGCAAACAGGAGGGAGTGGGATAGAGATTAGCTTTAACTGCTGACTCTGTCCCTCACAAGCCCAAACGCCTAAATCCGGCAGAACCTTAACCAAGAGGCATTATTATTACATCCTGGCCAAAACGAATGCCTCTCTAACACCACCGGCTCCTACCCTCACCCTGGCCTGGCACATCCATGACCACCTCTGGGGATAAAGTCACTGCTGGACACCAGGCACCCACCTGTGATCTACGCTTTCCACTTATTATGTCATCCAGACCTCCAGCACTCTTTTGAAAAGAGTGCTATCATTATCTTCCTTTCTGGGAGGTGGACTGAGGCTCAGAGGGGACACGGAACTTGCCCCAAGTTGTACAACAAGGAACCTCCCGTGACTTTTCTATCTTGGTCTTTTGTAAATTCCACATCACTGATTTGACGGTCTTTAGTATGGCTACAGGACCAACCGACTAAGATGAGCGTCCCCACGGATTTCAGGAGGCTGTGGGGGAGGTAATAGGGCACACATGTTGTGCATACCACTGCCTATCACTGCTAGAGAGCCTTCCTAACCTTGGAGAACGAGGCATTCCAGGCTCACTGATCATGTGAAATTCCGGCAATAAATGAAAAAAAATAAACACAGAGTTGAGGATATAATTCAGCTAACCTCACTCCCAAATGAGGCAGATTCCAGATAGAAAGCAGATTTTCATATTCACTGTATGTGACAGCTGTAGGCATTAAATGAATCATCTGTGTATCTCCATCGCCTTGTTCCTCCTGTGCTGAATGTATCTATCCCTGGGGTTGTCTGTCTTCCCATTCCAGGAAGACAGATCAGGGTAGTTTCAATTATTAATTCCGTGTTTGGATCACAGTAACACCAGTTCCAGTTCAGTGACCTGCAGTGCCTATTGATTGAAGTGATGAATTATCTTCACTGCAATGTATTATTAACTTTATTTTGTCTCTTATTCCTTCTGCATTCATGCATCAAAATAACAAAGCACCATTCACTGGCTAAAAGGACCCATTTCCCTTCTCACATTTCCCAGGAGGGGGCTGCTGACACACCCAGGGAGGTAATTACACAGAGCTAGGGATGGGGGTTGGCTATTTAGTATCTATGAATTCTTTATCTCAGCTGAGAATACAGGGGAGAGGGTGAGATCTGAGTGGAGAGCAAAGGGACCCTGGGGGCAGTTAATGAAGGCAAGTGAGAAGAGGAACCAAGAAGAGGCACCAGGAATGAAATGACCTCCACCTAAACCCTGAGCTTCCTGGAGACATTGGTTACTGCAGTAACAGGAGAGGTAAGGATATTGGCACACAATCAAGGGAGAGGAACCTTGCCAATAGGTGTTATAACCTCCTTTGGTCTGCTCTGCTTGCTGCTGTGTCCCTGGAGTACCTTCTGATGCTCCCTGGATGCAGTATGGCATAATCTTAATCAAAATGCATCATCTTGTCCTGGCCAAGTAGAGAGGCCAGGCCAACCCCACAAGTCTCCCTCTGTGGCATATGAGTCAAAGGGAAAGGGAAGGAAATGGGGATGAAGGGGGGATGAAGGGGTGCCCCACTCAGCAGCACTACTGTCTGGGTGTGACCGTTGAGCCAGCAACTCTCAATACACTCAGAAGTTGACTGGCTCCTTGGGACTACAAGCCTTTCTTCTCCACCTTCCTTTTCAGTCTCAACGCCCTGCCCCACATTCTTTCAATACAATTCTTTATTTAATGAATTAGACGTTGGGAGTGTTTTGTTACTATCAGCTGGACGGCTCTGGCTGAGCAGCTAAAGGTCTTGGTTTTATTCCGTCACTGAGGCAAGGAGGGAGGGGCTGTAGCTAGATCTTGCCTACAGCGCCTACGCCTACGATAGTCACAGTCTCCTAAATGGAGAGAATAGGTGGGGGCTGGGAAGGCGAGAGTGACGCTGTATTGACTTGCTTCTACTCCATTTTCAGCTGGAGCTGAACCTTACCTCCCAGCTTCCTCCAAGATTCCTGTCAGGGCAACTCCCAAAGCTAGACAGTCTGAAGAGATGCCACACATAAAGGAAGACCTCAGCATGTACTGCCTGGGGTCAAACGCCCATCTATGAGCCAAACCCTAAGAGGAAATGCTAGACTCCCAAAGACCTTCCAGCTTGACAGAGAAGAAACTCCTCTAAACGCGCAAGTTTCCATGTGTGGATGGCTGGAGCATCACATGGGCCTCATTCCTAACTCCATCAGTAAGTGCTGCGCCTCAGACTGCTCCCATGTGGGACTCACGGCACACGCGCTACCCTGGCATAGAGCATCTGCACTACCCTGACATAGAGCATCTGTCCCTAATGGCTCCCCTTCATTCGCCTGATTCAGACATCAGCATTTTGGGCCTTTTCTTCCCCCCCCCACCCCCGAGCAGGCCCTAGCTGTGAGGCCTAGAGATGGACTCGAACTGATAGAATCTAGTTTTACCTGTCAACTCAGACCTTTAGTGAGAAGTAGAACATGGCTCAGTTATGCCCGAGAAATGATTCTCTTTCCAGAACTTTGCCAAATAAGGAGAAGAGGATCAGAAAACCGCTGTGATTAGATTATGTGGAAGAGGGTCAAAGATTAAAAATCCGCTGCCTCTCATTATTAGAAGAGGGATGACAGATTCAGACCAGAGCACAAAAGAAAATACATTATTTCAAAACAGGATATGAAATCCAGTCCCAGGCGATTAGTCTCTGTTAAGTAAATTTACTATCTAATCTTTTAACTGTCTCCCGAAATTGCTGGCCCAAGATTCTCTCCCTGGGTTGAAAGCTTAACCTTGGAGGCCGGGTGGGTGTGGGGTGGGTGAGTGCCATCTACTCCAGGCTCTGTCAGCATGTTAATAGAATGTGGGGGTCACAGCTAACAGGAATAGGGACCCAGGGGTGGCTGGAGCAAAAGGGCCTGCCAGCAAAATGTACCTTGTAATAAAAACAGGATGTGTGCACCACAGAGCAACTCAACTGCCGGATGGACAGGATTGGAGGATGGGGAAACTAGCCAGGCATTGGTTTCGCAGGCATCAAAGAGAACACAATTCTTCAACATCACTTTACGCTCACGGTGGGGGAAACAGAACTGTAGTCTTTTTGACTCAGCCCCGAGGGGCTCACATGCCAAAGAACCCCAAGCTCTGGATTTGTGTTCAAATCAGATCAACCTTCAATGCTTTGACTTTAAAGGAAAGCTGCTATGCAGGCCAAATACCACAGGCCTGCTTGGGGCCCAGAGAGGACGAGATGCGCGTTTGGAGGCCAGACAAGCTCACAGCACCATCCAAGCAGAGAAAAAAACAAAGAGGGATCAGGACACAATGAACAACAGGATCTTTCTTGGCTTGGGCACCACCGTCAACATGGAACAGAAGTCCCAACAGCAGAGGCCACGAAGCTCAAGCAATTCCTTCCCTCCTGTCGCACAGGAGGAACTCTTGTTACCCTCAGCTCACTATTTTCTCTTTGGCTATTTAGTCTAAAAGGCTGAACTGTGGCAACAAAGCATGTTCTCTCCAAGAATGAGTTTTTCAGAGAACGCGCTTCAGATGAGCATAGTGTATGCAGCGCGCTCTGCACAGCCTGCAGAATGGGGCATGTGTTCAATTTGAGGGGGCTGGGTTCCCCCAAGGAATCCAGAGGCCCTCTGTTTGTGTGATTTATCCCTCCTGGAAAATCCAAACATACAGATGTGCCCGCTGCTGTGAAAGCAAGGACCGGCTCAACACAAAGCTCACCACAAGCCACGCACCCTCCCACAGGCTTTCTCAATGTTCACCTTTGTGGGATTCAACCAAGGCAGAAGAAAGGAGGTGCACACAACTCTGCTCTCTCACCTTAAGAGCCCTGAAAAAGACAGAATGATGATCCAAAGGTCTCCCCGAGCGCCTGGGACTTCAGCACCGCATAATGTCAGTGTGTTCAAGAAGCAACAACAGAACTGTGAGGCTCCACCCTGTGGAGAACGGGCCCCACCCTGAGAAGATTCTGATCCAAGTGCTTTTTTTTTTTTTATCTTGGAGCCCTTTATTTTGGTGAGGTTTTATTCTGATACAGTCAGGAAGAACTAGACCAGCTCTGCATGCCTTTCACATTCCAGCCCCCACACTCCTTCCTCCTCACCCAAAATGTACTGTGGAGCAGTGCCCAGGCTCGGGGACTCGCGCAAACTGATGGAAATGGCAGGCTAAGAAATGAGTTAAATTTTCATGCATGTTGCAACACATCTGAGGTGAAGGCTGCTCCCAAGACTAGGTACAAGCTGAGGGCTCAGAAGGCATGACTTCATCAAAAGCCTCCAAACTGGTTTGTGAAACAAAAGCTTCTCCTTCCATCCCTGAATGTTATCAACAAAAACTGAGGTTTAGGGACTCAAAGTCATTGGCCAAAGAGTGAGGATTAGGACCAAGGACTGTCTTCCTGGCTCCCGTAATACTTTCTGATTGATGCAATGCAGAAAGGCTTCAAAAAGATCCCCAAATGATCTGTAGCCTTTGATCCAGGGCTACAAGGCCATGGACTGAAAGGAACCGTCATGGAGGCAGAGATACGTTTGCAAAGACGCACTGTTACCCTATTGATGCCTGCAGAAATTTCAGAGAAAACAACCAACAAACATGTTAGTGGCTACTTAAATGCAGTGGATTTTGCCATCATTGAAAACGCTGGGCCAGGAGGATATTTATTGGCATGGGGAATGTTTGTGATGTCACAAAAGAAATGAGTATGAACCTAAAAGTTCACCCAAAGTAATGGTTATAACTGAGTGTGGGCAAGACCCCTGTAATTCCAGCATCTGGGTGGTAGAGACAGGAAAAGCAGGAGTTTTCAAATCCTGGGGTTCACTATGGTGAGACCCTATCTCAAAACAAAACAAACGAGAAAACAAACCAGGAAACAAATAACCAAGCAAAAAGCCAACTGGGAGAAAACGGACACAGAAGGACTTCTTCATTTTATTATGTTCTATTTTGCTAGAAAGATATTAGTTGTTAAAACAGAGACTCTCAACCTGTGAGCCGACCCTTTAACAGGGGTCTATATCGAATATCCTTGCATATCAGATATTGACACTACGATTGGTAACAGTAGCAAAATTACAGTTATGAAGTAGCAACAATTTCTAGTCTTATGGCTGGGGGTCACCACAACACAAGAAACTGTATTAAAGGGCCCACAGCCCTAGGAAGAGAACCACTGGGGCAAAAGAAAGCAACTTTCAGCAGCGGCCTGCAGGGCACTGTTTAGAAGCTGTCGCAATATCTAATTTTTGTCATTATGAAAGAGACACTGTTATCCAAGTATAATGAGTTACTTGGCAAATGTTTATCTATGCACACATGATCTGAACTGCAAAGTGGGTTTTTTTTTTTCATCCATAAGCACACAGTGAGGTGCATCTAGCAAGGGTCTAACACGAGGTCAGATTTTGGTAACTAGGAAGGGTCAAGGCAGGCAGGTATAGGGTCTGAATAAAAAGAGAGCAGGCAGAAGGAGGAGGCAACGGTTTCAGGACTGGGCCGAGTTCAGAGGCATCAGAGAAAGAGGCAGTATGCCCAGCATGCGCCAAGGCAGACATGCGTGTTGCATGCACGGAACCTTTCTCACGCCCATCAAAATAAATAAAATAAAATAATACAAATGCTCAGCCAGAGGCACTGAGAGCAGATACAATCAGCAGGCGCTGATCTCACCAGCACTCCTGACTTCAGTTACTGTAGAGGAAGCTGAACAGGTTATCCAGGACGGCAAGCACTGGGGCCCACTCCCCTTCCCTGCCCTTTACTAATAACCTTAAGTCTTAATTTCTTGTGCGATCAATAACTCCATGCCTGGATTCTGAAATACATCATCTGTTCTCATACTCCTCTGATAAATGGTTTGAATCAATGTCAGGCATATTCTTCTAAGGGCTCTGGCTTATTGTATCAAAGACATCTGCTTCTCAAGGATGCTTCTCAGACCCTGGATATTTAAGGGCCCTCAAGGCTGGAGCAAAGACTGAGGCCCCTTAGCTCTTGAGTGGCAGCCACTGCCCACTCCATGAAATGTGTGTTGCTGGCCCCTTGAGGACATAAACATGCAAGTTGAGCATAAGTAATAAAGAAATTTCTATCATAATTCGACACCAGCACACCCCAACATAATATTAATCACCTAGACATACCCTTCCCATGACCCGCCTGGTTCTGTGATTCTTTTCCTTTCGTCTAATTCTATACACTCTGATACTTTTCAAATACAATTTTGTGCCTGCTGAATCTAATTGGAAATTTGTTTCTATTAACGTCATTTCCTCTTTCAAAGCTACTTTATTGTATCTTATAAATGTCTATAGACTGTCTATCATCTGTTGGTGGGCATTTTAAGATGACTATAATAACAAGAACACACTGTATATAAATTTGAAATAGCAGAAAGGAATTTGAGTGTTTTCACAAATGGCAAATGATTAAATATATGTTTAACCCTGATGTTGAACGTCACACCATGTTCACCCGTAATACAACAGACATGTATTGAACATTACATGGCACTTCACAAGCATATGCCATTTTTACATAGGTTAAAAAATAAATTAAGAAGAAGTGGGGGAGGGAGAGGGGGATGCGGCTGACAATCTACCTAATTATGTGTGAAGCATCAGAACGTCTGGGCCTGTGGCTCCGCGTTTAATCCTAAGGGAGCTGGCACTGGGGTTTAGCTTTGGTCTTGGACTGAAGCTCCAGTTGAGTGACCCTTCAGAGGATCATCTGGGCCTTCTGAGCATCTATCTGAACTCAGCAGAAAGGAGATCAATGGACTGGAAGGACATAGGGCATTAATCTCATTATTTTGTGCCAAGGGACTCCCAGCTCTAGTGTTTAATATTTAACTATATTCATCACATCAAACACAGTAATTATCCTCAGTGTACCTTCACAGTTTGTAATGTACACAACTTTTGGCCTGTATAACCATCAACGTTCAGAGTTTATTTCAAACCATCTCTGCTATAAGAAACTTTGTATAAAGAATGGGGTTGGGAATATGACCACCCTTTGGCTTCATTTCTTTTGAGAAGAAAAGTGTTCATTTTGAGTCTTGTTATGTAACTCTTGAAATAATCAAATTTGAAGGGCCGGAAGTAACCTCACTGCTGACCTGCAGACTTGGGGAATGGATGTCACAGTCTCAAGCCACCTTGCCATTCCCGTTGGAGATGCATTTGAGAGTCAAAAGGTCTGTCTGAACTTTCTGATGCCCACTGTCTCCAGAGAATGCCATTAAAATACCACTATGTGTCCAATAAAGTGCTTTGGCTTGCAGAGATCACACAGTCATCCCCAGATTACCTAAAGCCAGGGATTTCCCTGTCTGGTGCCAATTTATCTTTTCCCATAAATCAAGAGTTGACTAGTGCCACAGTTTTCTTCACCTAATCCTTGCAATCCCTTCCTTGGGAATGATAACATATCTCCTTCATCAGAAATGCCTGGAGTGCTTCATGGGACTCTGATGTCTGGATTCCCTGATGCTAACTAAGATCCTTTGGGAGAAGTGTTCCAGGGTGGTGGAGAAGAGCAAACATCATTCCCATTCCTTGCTCCACCACAGTTTTGCTGTGGGCAAGCCTGTGTAGCCCACATGCTCCATGTGTTCACATCTCTATCTGCAAAATGGAATTACGTAGTGGGACTGGGGTAAAGATTAAATTATAAAGCATTTACACGCTGAGACCACAGCAAAGGTCTGGTGCTCTAAGTATTTACTTAAGGAGGTATAAACTATTTCCAAGAAGTGTTTTGAAATGTGTGATGTAGGCAAAAACAAACAAACAAAAAAGTCATGACAACTTTTTACTTTCTCAAAAGAACCAAATTCCCTAAATTAGAATTGAATTGAAACTACATTAGAGCCTGGAGTGATGGCTCAATGGTTAACATTCCTTGTGGCCCTTCCAGAGGTCTGAAACTCAGGTCCCAGCATTCACCTTGGGTGGCTCCTAACTACTTGTAATTCCAACTCAAGGGAACCCAACACTTCTTCTGGCCTCCTGGATACTCACATGAATGTATGCTTGCACACCACACCCACACCCACACCCACAGACACCCACAACACGTGCACACGCACATCATTCTTTAAAAAGGCCATGAAAGAAATAAAAAACCCATCACTTTAAAAAATAAGAAATTGAGAAGTTGACTGAGAAAATACTGTAACAATAAGAGCAGAAATTGTAAAATGCACTTTTAACGAAGTAGACTATTGCTTGACTTTGAAATGAAATATGACAAAGAGAATGCAAGGTCCCTGTGAGCAGGGGCTGTAAGTGTGGTGTGGGGCTGCCGGGCTTGTCTCATGCAGAGCTCCTCAAATTGCATGCCTCTCCCTAACAAGAGAGCTAGCTATTCAATCTGCGTTTCCTAAATGAGAACCAGTCACCCCCTCAGAATTGCTCAAATTCAATTAAGTCACCTGGCAGGCTTCCTGACAATACTTTCCCTCTCTTGGCAACTTTGGCTTTTCACCTTTATTGCCATGGACCACCATGGTGGTTGGGGAAGTCAACCTGGCTGTACAGGGCCCAGTAGAGGAGAAAGCCTGTGGAGAAAGCCTGTGGAGAAGGCCTGTGGAGAAAGCCTGTGGAGAAGGCCCGAGGAACCCTAGGGAGACACCAAGGTGAGAAGTGCTTTGGGGCCTAATCACCTCTTGCTGGGAGGTCAGGGTGGGAGGAGGAATTTACAAAATTAAGTGGACTTATCAATTCAGGGTTGATTGTTCCTCTGCTGTCATCTAAGTTTCTCTTGACCAAAGCTCCACAGCACCGATCATCACAGCAGGAAGCCAAGGCAGGAACTCAAACAGGGCAGGAACTCAAACAGGGCAGGAACTCAAACAGGGCAGGAACCTGGAGGCAGGAGCTGAGGGAGAGGCCATGGAGGGGTGCTGCTTACCGGCTTGCTCAGCCTACTTTCTTATAGAACCCAGGACCACCAGCCCCCGGGGTTAGCACTACCCACAGGGACTGGGCCTTTCCCATCAGTCACTAGTTAAGAAAATACCCTAGAGGCTCACCTGCAGCCTGATCTTAGAGACATTTTCCCTCTTCTCAAAGACCTTAGCTCTGCCAAGCTGTGATAAAATAAAAATCCCACACAGCTGTCTACCCCCATTCTGAACTATGAGGTCCTTGATAAGACCCTTCCAACTCTGCACAGTTGAGGAGTGGCTATAAAAACTAAATTCCAGAAATTTTTTAGAACCACTACACACAGGAGAGAATAAAGAGGAGAGCAAAGAGAAAGGAGTCTTCTGAAACAGCCAAGTCATCGCAGAGAATGACGTCACCTGACTGAGTACTCTCCTCCCTGCTAGACACCTTAATGCAGTTTCTGTTGCCGCCCTGCTTCTGCACTTGCTGGGGAGTCCAGTTCTTGGCTGCAGACTAAAGCTGGACTCAAAAGGCCTTGAACTTCGTGAAACACCTGCCCTGGAGGGAGGACCCAATTCTGTCCATGGCTGTCCCCTGAGCTGAGCCAGGAAGTTGCCATCCTGGCTCCCAGGGTTATTCTGCCCATTTTTCTCCACTTCAAGAGATCAGATTTCAGGCATCAGCATCTGTCAGCAGCAAACCCTCAGGATAGCAAGCCCGAGGCAGGGACACTGTTTCTGGCAAGTGAAGGCTGAGCCCTGGTGGTTATGAGCCCAAGAGGAAGGAGACTGTGGTGGCTGGAATTGACTGCTGGTTGGCTGGTTGCCTCCCCACTGTTTCCCCTCCCCTGACTTTTATGGCTGTGTTACCATTTTTGTTTACAAACCCATGTCTGCCTGATTTCCATTCCTGTGCATAGGTAGGAGAAGCATGTAGTCTTGGACATGGCCAATCAGAACTTTTTATTCTCTGTCACATGATCACTGTAGATAATGGACTGTGTCTACAGGATGAAGAAACAAAGATGCTCATGGAGAGTGGGGCTGCTAGGCTGTGAAGAGCATTTATACCAGGGCTCTCCCTGGGCACAAATAGGAGACTGGAAGTGTAGGTGTTTGATGTCCTAATTTAATCACGCCTGATTAGACCACAGCAGGCTTTTCAGAACGTAAGCCTATCTTCTTTCTCAAAAGTCAATTTGAGTTTACTTTTCCCTGGGACTTTGTACCAGACAGGATAGAGAAATACCCCTTTATTCATGAGGAATCTGCTCCAAGACATCCTCCCTGGGGATGCCTGAAGCCATGGGTAGTACCAAACTCTATCCAGGCTGTTTAATCCTCTATATGCATGCCTATGATAAAGTTGAATTCATCAGCTAAACACAGAAGGGGATCATCCATAGTAACAAAGAGAATATTTCTAATAGAATATTGTATTAAAAGAGTGTGGTGTGATCTCCCCCTTTTTTGATTTTTTAAAAAATGCTGTAAGGTCCCCGGTGACAATAGGTGGTGGGCCCTAGGCAGAGATGGCTGCCAGTCCCCGGAGCGGTGGTGGCTGGTCCCGGGCGGGCTGATGCATGGCGGGCGGGCTAGTCCCAGCAAGGCGGGCGGGTGTGAGCAGGCGGCGGGTAGAAGGCACATGGGCAGACACATCGTACAGAATAGAATTGGATATTTATTACTTGGGGGGGTGGGAAGAAAGAGAAGAGGAGGAGAGAGACAGAGAAGGGAAGCGGGGAGAGAAGGAAGCGCTTGTGCCAAGAGAGACAGTGAGAATCTAAGATGGTGAGAGGAGGGCAGGGCCCCGCCGAGAATGGGCGTGGCTTGTCTCTTAAAGAGATGAAAACCATAACACCCCCCAAAAATAGAATATTGTACAGTATGCTTTCCCTGTTGCCAGCACATTACTGAAACCACAGAAAGCAAAGCCATGGACAGCGGACTGCTGGAGCCAAGCCTTTAGAATAGCATGCCCTGCCGCACAAAGCAAATGTGGCTTTAATAATTTTCATTCAAGATGTGGACAAGGAGTTTTTTCAAAGGAGACACACTCAGTTCAGGTCATCATTGGAATCCTTTTCAAGGCATCACTGTTTCCTTTTGATTTCCCCAGTCTACCCTCTGATGGTACTAGACACCGCACAGTTCAAGTCCATAGTATGAGACAAACAGAAAAACAAACAAACTCCATGTGACAGGTAAGAAAACTGGGCGAGAGAGCACATGTCTGAGGCTGGATCTTGGAAGGATACCCTGCTGGGAGAAGGGCAAGCAAATACCTGGACTGCTGTGGCTGTTCCTTTTGACTCCATCCCGATCCTCTCTGTGGAGACTACAGGCTGGCTCCCAGTCCACACAGCCAGAAGGGAAGGGAGAGTTTCTTTTCTTTTTAGATATTTATTCTAGTTTATGTATATACATGCATGTACATGCTTTTCCCTATATGTGTGCACATGTACCGTGTGTGTGTCTAGTGCCCTAAGGGTCAGAAGACGGCATCTGATTCTCTGACATTAGAGTTATGGTGGCTTGAACCACCACGTGGGTGCTGCGTCTCCTGTAAGAGCAACAAATGCTCTTAACCACTGAGCTGTCTCTCCGGTCCATCCCTCTTTCCTTTGTTTATGGTGTTTTCAAATACCGTGGATAGAGTTTAGGGCCTCACGCATGCTAGACAAGTACTCTACCAGTTAGCTATAGCCCAGACCTCATTGCACTTTTTGTTTCTGAGACAGGATCTCACTAGGTTGTGCATGCTGAACTGAACTCACTCCATTAAAGTCACGTCTTGAACTTGTTATCCTCTGTTTTCTACCTGTAATTTCTCTACTTACAGGTGGATGCCAACATCCCTGGCTGGAGAAGACTTTCAACACAGATACCTGCTGGATCACCAACGCGAAGACCCTTGCTCCCCTGCATTCTTGGGCTGCCCCAACTGCAAACACCTTTCCTTACTGCTTGTTGGACTTTTGCCAACATGCTTTCTATGGATCTTCTCACCACAGCAATTCTGTTTCTTTCAGGCAGTAAGCATGGGGTGGTCGGAAAGACATGGGTTCAACCCGTGACTCCCTCTTTACTATGGTCGTCACCTCTCTGTGATTTGCTTCCTCGTATATGAAACAGGGGTCATCAGAACAGAGTTCACAGGGCTTCCACAAATGAATCAGAAGTGGATCAAACACTCCAAAAGAGTTTAGTCAATAATCATAGTGGTACTTGGTATAATGAAGATATGGCCACAAAGTGAAGACCCTGTGAGCACATCGCCCATTGGCCACTAACCCACTGGTCCCTAGCTATTTCTGGATTCCTCCTCATCCTTCACTGGCTAGTTCACAACCAGTCTCCTGGCTTACTCTCTACTTCTGTGAAGGATCCCAGCTCTCCCTCTCTCTTTCTCTGGAGTTCACCACCTTGGGTACTGGAGTCTCTCCTGATGTATCTATAAATTAGTCAGGCTTACTTCTTGAAGAATGGCTTGCTCCTCTCAGCCACTCCATTTGATTTTTTTCTGTTTGTGCTGAGTTCCCCTCTGGGATGCCTAGTGGAGGCCAAGGGCTTTTGGGTCAACCAACTCAGGTTTGAAACCTTAGCTCTGTGCCAGGTGTTGTGAAAGAGGAACTCCACCTCAGTCCCTGATTCCTTATCTGGAAACTTGAGGCAATCATAATGTTTGGGGCTCGGGTGAGAATGCCGTAGGGGTGAGGCATGCAGAGGTGCACATTCACTACCGTGGTCTACAGAAGAAGCCCAGTCCTTGCTAATATAATCAGTCTTCTTCCCACAAGCACTGAGCTCACTGCCTTCCCTACTGATTGCTGCCCAGAGGCGATTCTCATCTCTGTCTTTTCTTCCACTTCCCACATGCCTGGTCACGGCCACATGGTGGCAGTCTATCCATGAGAGAGGAAGCCTCCAGCTGCAGAATAAAGAGAGAAAGGTGATTGTTTTCTTAAAATACCATATTCAGATACTTATTTTTAATTTCCCCTTTTTGGTGGTGATTGTAGGGGTTTGTTAAATTTTTTTCCCAAAGGCTCCTGATTCTATTTCTGGGAGTTTTCTTCCTGTACATATTGAGCTGAGGCAGACTGAATCAGCCCAGGGCTTCAAGGTGTTATCTTTTGAGGAACATGGTCTACTCTCAATCCTCTTACTGGAAGAGTTATCTCAACAGCCAGGCTCTAGCAGGAAGCCCACTGCATGTGATACCTGTGTTAAGGTGTCAGGAACACTGATGTCCCTAAGGTGACCATTTTGTCTGGAACTTTACTGGGGATGGAAATCCCTGTGTCTTGGACAATCTCCCAGTCCTAAGCAAATATGGATACTGTAATGGTTGTTCTGTCTCTTTAAGAGACAAGCCACGCCCACTCCCTCCCCCATCCGCTGAGGCAGGCTGATCTTCAGCTTCCAACCTGAGCTCGCTCTCTTTTCCATTGTCCTCTCCGAGAGGCAGCTTCGGTTCTGCCTCTCTCCCCACTTCTCCGCTTCCCCCTTCTCTCTCTCTCTCTCTCTC
>LOJH01003857.1:0-29126 GCA_001685095.1 Ellobius talpinus
GGACTTTTGGAAGAGCAGGCAATGCTCTTAACCACTGAGCCATCTCTCCAGCTCTCCTTTTCATTTCTTTACTTACCTTCTAGTAACAGGAAACCTCTAACTTCTACAAAATATAATCTCTTACCCAAATATGAAGCGTATTATTTAAGCTGGAAACAATGGGGCTTCCTAGGTGCCAGCTTATCTGTCAATATGAGCATTTGGGGAGGGCCAGGATAAGGAAAGGAAACGGAAACAGGAGAGAATTCCAAGCCTGCACATCCTTCAGCCCTTATGTCAGGTACCAGGCCCTTTTTAAAATGAAAAGTATTCAGATAACTGAATCGACCCTCTATTTACCTAGTGCCCGGGGATTGCCAAACAGTATTTGTCATTGACTTATAGACATTTCTTGATCTTATTTCCTGAAACTAAATGATCTACACAAGTGAGGGAAAACATCCATGCTATCTTCTATTCATTCATTTATCTATTTATTTGAGACTGCATGAAAAGCAGAAATTCAAGAATGGCCAGAAACAAAGCCATAAAAACACTTCATTTACTTCAATTGTTTTGATGACGGTGGATTTGTTCTTGGGTTTGTTTGTTTCTTTTGAGCCAAGATGACTGTGTAGTCAGGGTCTAGAATACTGAACAATCTTAAATAATATTCCTGAAAACTCTGAGCATTAACCATCATACTGGGTGAATTGGCTTTGCCCGGGTCTATGTACGGACCAGAGGACTCTGTCATTGGCTAAGACTCTTCCCCTTTAGAGGATTTACACTTGGCTGATGAGTGCACTGCCTTGGGAAGCTGTATCACTGTGTCTCCAAACAAAGCAGGAAGTAGGGTTAATATATGGGCATCGGGAATTGAGTGTAAATGGCTATCCACTTTTCCTCAATAGCATGAGCCTGGGCCAATTTGTGATCCTTAATTCCCCACGTGATCTAGCTGAGGGTGTGCCCCAGCTCTGAAAGCAGGTCAGCCTGGTTCTTGGCAGTCTTCTCCAGTTCCCACCTCCTGAATCCTTACCTTCCACAGACCACACATGGTGAATCCCTGTGTGAGAGGTGGCTCCAGGGAGCCTGAACTTACACTGCCTTGCAAATGACAGTCACAAAGTCACACCTGTAGTCCTTGTTAAACAAGGGTCAATACAGGTAGTCTCACAAAAACTTGCCATGAGTCACTAGGTAGAGAGGAAGCAGCCACTTTCCGCTGGAGACTTCCACACCCCAGCCGAAACTGAGCTTGACCACAAATGAACTGAGAGCCTTGATGAAGCCACCTGTGCCCTGAGCCTGAACTACTCAATAAGATTAAATCGTACCCAGACCTCGGTGATTCTCTCCAATCCGGGTACTGCTTTCTAACACTGAATGCAGGGTAGGGGGAACGATAAATGTGTGGTCATTCTTATTGCTGTTATCGGCATCATTATTTCACCAGAATTACAGCATTAAAACTCTACCAAATAAACAGCACACCAAGCTCATAGGGACCACTTTCCTTAAAGACACAGAAACAGGGATCATTCCAGCAAGGACTGAAAGGGAAAGAAGGCAAGATGATTAAAATTCCAATGCTGACAAGGACTTCAGGGATAATCCACAATTTCTGAATCACCTCTCCAAAATGTACTGTGGAGAAAATTGAGGTCTGGAGAGGTTAAGTGGCTTGTTCAGAGTATCATGCTCAGTATTCGCAGAAATGTCTGCGGCATGAATAAATCTGTTTGTGTACAGTTAAAAAGAATTAAAATACGTAGGTGGGTTAGAGGAAGAGAACAGGGAAGCACATTCGTGAGGTCCAGCCTGTTCTAGCTGTGCTGCTATTTCCTGCTCAAGTGGAACCCCTGCCTTTGCTGTTCATCCCACAGAGGCAGAGAAGCTGTGTTTCCCAGCATGCCTTGTAACTGTTTCAGAGCACCTTACCAAGTTACACCAGTGGAATTTGACTGAGAATGGATGCTCACGCACATCTCGGCTCGCTCTCCCAGCCTACTCTGAAAAAGGTGGGGTGAGGATGGGGTCACTATCAACTGAGATTCATGGAGGTCCCAAATGGCAACACGAAACAGAGCCCCACAAAGCCTTCCCTGAAATGAGTCTTAGTAAATAATTCTTAGTGAGAATTAGTTAATCATTCTTTAGATTCTAAAGCTTTACAGCTCGGGTACTTATATCAGAGTCTTATGATCCATTAGAGTGTATATTATAAATTGATTTAATTCATCTTTAAATTTAATTTCATAATAATAAAAGGAGGCAATTTAAACCTAAGAATCACAACAGATTCTTTAGGCATGATCACCAAGGGTTTAAACATGTCTTGGATTGTATATATCAAAAAAATCTAAAAAGGTGAATTTCCTAGGTTATCATGAATCTTCTAGATGTGATAAAGAACTAACCATCAATTCATGGATCAGAAACCTGGCACATTCAAAATACGTGATAAGTGACGTAGCAGCAAAGGGGAGCGGTGCCAGCAGAGCCATGTGGGATGAGAGAGCATTCTGCTGGATGCGGGGGGCTGCTCTACACAGTGCAGGGTATATACAGTCAGGACCAGAAAGAGTGTCCCTAGACATTGTCAAATACATCAGAAGAAAAAAAACTGCACTATTTGGGAACCGCCAGTTTAAACATTGACACAAGCTGAGAGTCAATTTCCAATCACAGATACATAGAAAAATAAATTAAAACCTGCTGTAGCTTCTGATAATGTTTTCTGCCCGTAGTGACTGTGGCATGAGAGACACCAGGCATTAGAAGTCATAAAGAGGCCAGTGGTGAGTGAGCACACAGATTTCTGGTCTTCTGTTTGTCCGTGTTGTGGGACACCAAGAGTCATGAAAGCAGGTTTCAAGCTATTTCCCTGAAGATGGTGAGGGGTGAGCTGAACTCTCCCCTTGTACTTTTCGGGACCTGTCCAGGGGGATTCCACCATAGGCTGTGGCGGTGAAACCCCAGATTGGCAAACGTGCTTACTCAGTTCTCAGGGAAACTGTGTACTTCTATTTTTTCTGAAAGAGTTCTTTCCCTAAAATAACTCTCATCATTGAGGCAAGACCAAACATGATAGAGTTCTGAATCTCCTAGGACAACACAAAGCAGGAGACAGAGACATGGAATGGTAGATGGAGTGATATTTTATTTATATTTTAATAAATAAAGCTTGCCCAAAGATCAGAGTACAGATCCAAGCCACCGTAGGTCAGGCAGTGATGGAACACACCTTTAAGCCCAGATCTCGGAAGACAGATGCAGAGGGATCTCTGTTCTTTCAAGGCACCCTGGGCTACACAAGATCAGATCTATCTAAAAGAGAAACAGAGCTCACACAAACGTGATCCCAGCACTTGGAATCACACTCCTTTAATCCCAGCACCAGGGAGGTAGAGACAGGAATGATATGGCTGAGTGAAGAGAGGAATGTAAGGCGGAAGAAGAAGACGGGAACTCAGGTGGTCTGAGGTTTGGTGGAGACAGTTGCTGTCTGAAGTTTGGCGGACACAGTCTGAGGACAGAATTGCTAGTTAGGTCTGAGCATTATTAGTAGAGGTAAAAGAACGCACTAGTGGCTGGCCTCTCTATTTCTCTGATCTTCAGCATTAACCCCCACATCTGACTCTGGATTTTTATTGTTAAGACCAATTAGAATTCATGCCACAGGTAGACTCTTACTACCCCAGAGAATGACTGGTCTTCACCAGGCATGGCTGAATAACAGTACATGAGGGCACCTATTACCATATCTAGGAGGAAGGGTGTCCTGTATGGGATACATCACCAATGCTGGGTTCTCGAGTCAATGAAGAAAAACAGGTTTAATTTCTGTGATTAAAAGCATCTCTTGGGTATTTCTCTTTACATATTTGAAGTATGTCTGCTCAAACTCCTAATGAACAATCCCCATGGAGCCACTTTGCAGCATATGTGTATGTGAATATTTCTGTTGGGACAGTGGAGATCATATCAAACACATCACATTCCCTAGAGGAAGTAAACGAGTGACTGTATCCCCATCCCTACTCAAGGCTTTCAAAGACATCACTGCTGATGCCTCTGTTGACTGGTACAATGAGGTCCACATGGGCAGAAGTGCCCTCCAATTGGCAGTATTGGTTTACTTTGTTCCAGCCCCTTGCATTGGGTCTCTTAGGAAAAGCAACCAAATAATGAGGCTTCTCACAACAAATAACAATGTTTATAGACATCACACAGGGCAGAAGACCAGGCCCCTGCTGGAGTTTCTTGAACTGTGTGAAACTCACTCAAGAGAAAAGGAGAGGAACATCATTCTACATCATTCTCTATGTGCTGGCTCAGTATTGATGCTCGTCCAAAGTCAAGACGCGACAGGAATCTGAGATGGAGGAACTGTGTAGAGGAGCAGCAGCGAGTGTAGAGACTCCAGGAGCAGGTGTGTAAGGAAGACCATCTCAGAGCCCAGAATTGCCTGCTTACCCCAGTGCTGAGATTTCCACAGAGCCGAGAGTGGACATTTTCAAGTGTCTCTTTCGGGGCACTTACCTCAATAATACAAACTTGACAAAGTAGAAACTGGCAAAATGGATCAGTGCTTGTCACCAAGTCTGAGGACCTGGGTTCTATCCCTAGGACCCAAATGGCAGAGGAAGAGAACTGACTTCCTGAATTGTCTTCTGACCTCCACATGTGTCATGGTACGTGCACAAGCAAGCCCTGCCCCGACACAGACACATACTGTCAAGGAATGTAACTCTAATAAAGGTAGAGGAAGAATGAAACCTATTGCACGTCAGGAGGCTAGAACATTTACGTCAGTGGTTCAGATGCTGCCTGGTGTCCTCATGCAGCAAATAAAAACATACAGAGAGAAATAACACGTGGAATAATTGCCACGTGAGGAGCGAGAAAAGCTATGGCTCCGAAAAACCCCTCAGGGCCACCCGCCAACCTTCCTTCAGGTCATGGGATCCAAAGCACATGACTGAAGTAAGGATGGGGGATCCAATTATTGTTGGGTATGAAGAAGGTGAAGTCAAGAGAGGGCTGGCTGCAAGGGAAGGTACCTGAATGTGGGAAACAGCCAGTGTTTGGGGGAATAAGAAGCAGCTTGATACCAGCAGAAAATATAAAGGTGTCTAAGTTGATGGGAGAGCTGAGTAAGAAACCAGCCATGTGAAGGAGGCCATGGTGTCTGCCAGCCAGAGGTAGCAGCAGCAAGTCCTGTCCAGCCACGAAAGAGGCTTTAGAGGAGCTGCCATCATTGGTGTCCCCTTGACTTAGACTTTTTCTTTCCCTTTCAAGTTTGGTGTCCTCCATGGCCTCAGTTCTCTTTTTCTACAATATCTGATTTTTTAAGCCCATGGAGAGTAGAGGAATAAGATATATAATTCAAACCTCAATACTCTCTAGAAGAAAATAATATCTGTATAATGTAACCGAAATAACAGAAGTTTTAAGCATCCTGTTTCTCCTCACAACTGCACTGTTGGCCAGGAACACTGAGCCCCCGAATACAACCAGTTGTGTCAAAACAGACTAGAGATACAAAATGCAAACAAGCTTCAATACTTCCAACAATGAATTCGGAATATCTCAGTCACTTTCTGTAATAATCCTGTGTTAGAATGGTCATATTGGGCTTTGGTAATATAAGATGCATGACTGTAAAACGTTTCCCTGTAGTTCCTTATTGTTGCACTGAGATTACCAGATAGTGTAGAATTACCTAAGACTTAATATTGCATTTGATTTTAGTACACACACCGACACTCATTCTCTCTCTCACGTGTGTGTGTGTGTGTGTGTGTGTGTGTGTATTTACCGTGTGATTCTCGAGATCAAACTCAGCTATTTGGGTTCAGCAGCAAGTGTCTTTATCAGCTGAGCCATCCTAGGTCCTCTCAGATGACCCACTTATAAGAACAATGCAGCCCTTTGTTTGCCAGTGTTTAATCCATTATTATTTTTCTACCCTTGGACATAGTAATTTAAATAAAAATAAAATATTCATGGAATTCAACAAGACCTGTTTCCTGGAGACACACGAGAAACAAACAGTGTTGAAAAGAATTGTTAGCTTTATCTCTAGAAACACTAAATAAACAACACGCTAAAATCCTGCAGACACAAACGTATGTCAGGAGAGCCGACCATCTTGGTGTGTGGTGATAGAGGGTGCTATTTGGCTCCTGTTATCAGGACTGTGTTTTGAAAACCACCTTTCAGATGTCACTGTTTTCCCCGGTCAGTGTGAGCAGACCGGCGGTACTCCAGGTGGAGAGACCAAGATGCTTTGCTTTTTCAGTAAGAGTGTTGACTGCTGTGGATGACCTACATGTGACCCTGTCACAGGTAGTCCTGGCAAAAGGAAGTGATGGCTGGGAAGGTAATTAGTCTCCTTGCCCTTGCAACATCTTATTTTCAGCTTAACAGTAACTACATGCCTGGAGCTCTCTGCATTTATTAGGATATGAAGTCAAGAAATGTCATGAACACTGATTTTGTGATTTTTATCCCAACTTCCCCTTACTATGTTATCAAAGTATCCACTTTGTAGGTGTTTGCAGCCACTGCACACGTATGACTTGTCGCTCAAGAGTAACTTAAAAACATGATTCCAGTTATCCCTTGATTGGTTACTTCTCATTTCGCTGTGATAGACTACATAACACAATGAAATCTAAGTGACAGTTTTCATTCTGGCTCACAGTTCAAAGAACTACATTCCATCATGGATTATGGCAGGGAAGCCTTGGTGGCAGGACCAGGAGGCCAGGTCATGCTGCACATACAGTCAAAAGGCAGAAAGTGAACCAAAAGTCGAGCTGACTTATAGAGCCCTACCCTGTCACCCATTGCTTTGCCTTTCTTCCTCCAGCAAAACTCCACCTCTAAATATTCCACAACTTTCCCAAATGGTTCCAGCAGCTCAAGACAATTGTTCAGACACATAAGACCATGGAGGAGATTTCATATTTAAAGCATACTAATACTACATACTTGATATGGTTTTCCAAATAATAAGGACATTCTCGTCCATAATTCTTACCATTATAGTTGCAAAAAATCAAGGGAATAACATTTGCATGTTTATAAAACAATAAGATTCTATCTTATCTCCTGATCTGCATATTTTTGAGTTGTATCAAAACTGTCACTTATAGCATGAAAAAGAGTATGCTTTAAGAATCAGTTTGGAGTAAGTATTATACTTGATAGATGTATTTATATGTTCTTGGATGAAGCAACTTTATTTAGACACACACATACACACACATCACATCACATGATTGTAATATTTGAAAGGTCAAAGCCAGATTTTTGTAAGATGTTTATCTGGGCTTGAGTGATGTTTCCATATGATGAGATTGGTTATAATTTTTTGGTGGGTTGTCATGGAAACCCTGCAACATCTTCAGTATGAAAAATCACAGAAATCTGGTCCATTGCTACTGAAGTCATGATACACTGCTTCTTCATAGGTTCATAGTAGGGTTCTTCACTGTCAAGGTATAAGTTTTCCACATGCACTAAATAACTATTATCTTGATAAGTGTCATGAGAACATCAATATCCTGGTTATCATCAACTACAGTTAATAAGTTGACCACCCAAGGAGCATGTTTATGTCATGGAGTTTTCAGTGTGATGTTGCCAAATCCTAACATTCTATTAGATTTTTCTGTCAATATTTTAGTTGGCTTTTGGTATCATTTTTTATTTTAATGCTAACATATGTTCATTAATTCTTATCTGACTCAATGTTCAATAACATGCTACTTACCATCTCCTGGCAATCAATTTCTCCATTTCTGCAGGGAGCCCACTCCCAGATGTTTCCCATGTCCTGCCAGATTATCATCCATCTTTGGACACCTCCTTCCTTTCTAAAACTAGCTCCTTCAACCTGACCTCACACCCTTATCCTAGAATCATCACTTCTAGAAACACTGGCTTCCCACAGTGGAGACTTCTGTTCATAAATTGTGTTCACTTTTCTAGAATGTAATACTTCTAGAGCCCCCAAACCCTGAGAGCCAGGAAAGGAGGAAATAAACACACTTGTGTCTTGCATGCTTCTCTGTACACCCTTGCACACCCACTGTGTGCCTGTGTTAGAGTGTGTGTCCATAGTCATGCGTGGGCAGATGCACAATTCCGTGAGAGTCCATGCTTTCATAGATGTGTGTGCATGTGGGAGACAGGGGACCACTGCGAGCACAATTCAACTTTGATTTTTAAAGTGGAGACCTGGAATTCATCAAGTAGGCTAGACTTTCCAGGCAGTCAGCCAAGGCCCAGCGGTCCATTCTCCTGACTCCACTCCCCTAGCATTGAGATTACAAGTGGATGCCAGCACTCCGCCTTATCACATTGGTTCTGCAATTGAAGGCAGGCCTGACAGAGCCATCTCCCCAGCTCATAGCCCATGCATCACAGATGAGAAGCTAGATACTGTGTGGCACAATGAGAATAGAAATGGACATTGCATGGTCTATATTCCCTAACATTATTTATAACAACTTTTAAAATTCTGTTTAAATTTTTGTTTTAAACTATGGCTTGGTTTTCAGTAAAGATTAAATTATATGTATTTATAAACACAACATGATTTTATTATAAGTATATACATTGAGGAAAAGCTTCAAGCTATATAATCTGTGCATTACCTGACACGGTTATTATTATTCGGTGCAAAAAGCATTTAAAATCTGTTTTCAACTATTTTGAAGTACACAGTACAGTTATTAAAACACAATACAGTCATTAAAACTGCATTTAAGAAGCTGTACGCTAGGTCTCTCCAAGTTATTCCTGCAGTCTGAGATTGTGCCCATTTTGGCTAAGGTCTTTCCAGCACTTCTGCATCTTCCCAGCCTTACGGAGCCACCATTCTATTTTCTGCTACTTTGAACTGGTCATTTTTAGATCTACAAATAGGTGATATCCTTTAGTCTCTGTATTTCTGTGACTCTTTTGTTTAACTTAAGAGCATGCCCGTAGCTTGCTGATCATTCCAACTGCTTATTAATAAACTCTCAATTTACACCCTGTCTGCTCAGCTAAAGCTATACGCTAAACTGAAGTGAGTAGGAAATTTATTGCCCAACATGATAAAACTATATTAAAGATTTATCCATTGTCATCACTTAAAAAGCAAAAGCTATATACAACTATGGAAAATTAGCTGTGCATCATCTCCTTTAAAGGCTTTGGTCATTCTTAACTGAATAGTATATGGTTAAGGTAATTTTTGGCCACTTTGTCATTGAAGAAACTGATAATTACTAATAAGCCAGGATCTAGATGACAAGTCCAGGGATAAGGACAGCAATATGAGCTGATTATGGAGTTGTCTTATTTTAAGACACTGGCAAATGAAAAATGGATTTGATCTTAAACTCTAGCTCTAGTGTTTAGGAATGTTCACGCACACTAGCATTCTAGATGGAAAGGATCGGCTTCTCTCCAGTAACTCCTTAGAGCCTAGGACACTAGGCTATTATTAAAATTGTTTAAAGCCTTTTTTCCCCAATTGTTAAAAAACCCAGAGATCCCAATACAATCTGCAGAAAGCCTGGGAACACTGGTAGGGGTCGTTATGAATATATTCCTCATTTTCTCTCCTAGGAGTCCCTGCCTGGCACACTTTCCTAAGAGAGTAGATCGAGAAAAGAAGCTTTAGTGATCAGATCTTCTATTAAAATAAATAAACATGAGGACGCCAAGCTCAGTCTCCAAGTGGCAACAGAAACAAATTTCATTTTTCAAGGCTAATATATTCTGTTCGCTTTCTGAGGCTTTTAACCCACACAATCACTGTGATGTCATGAGAAACAAAGGAGAAGAGGATATTTCAGAGAACATGACAGCTAGTAGATGCATCAACACCTGCTCACACTAGAGGAAAGAGATGCTTCCAGGCCTCAAGGGATGTCCCTGTTGTCACCTGATGAAGAGAAAGCCAGGATGATGTCCAGGGAGTGGAGAGACCAAATCCAGGAGGGAATGACTAACCGGAAATTAAAGGAGGGAGGTGGTGACTCACGTCGGGTAAGGCAGCTACGAGTCCTGGGGTCTGACCACTGAGGAAATGAACCCTGTTGATTCTGGTCAACAACTTTGCATGCATCTCTTTTCAGTTCCTTGACTTGAAAAACAAAAGCTAAAATATTAAATAAATAAATAAATTGCACCTACCTGGATGAGAGACAGATCTTCAAGCTGTAATCTGAAGAGATAGTTCCTGCAAAACAGAAACAGAGAGCAAGTTACCTTTAATAAGTCCCAAAATGTCAAAGTCTATAAGCATCATGAGAAAGACTGAAAAAAAACAGTCAATTATGTGGGGGACAAAACACCATCCTGATACTAACATGACAAATAACTCTCTGAAACAGAGAGTAAGGGCATCTGACTTCTCAGGGGATGTGCACTTGGGACTGGTAAGAGCTGTGGACTATGCAGCGCTTATGCATGCAAGAGGCAGACGTAAACTCTAATTGCCTGTTAGGGGTAATGTGAATTAGGGAGTGGCTGTGGGCGCTTGACTCTGGAGATAAGTTTTATGTAAAGAAGATGAAACACAACTCTTCTTCTAGGGTCTACTCTTGCCTCTTGTCAGCATTCACTGGTTTGACTCTTAGGCCCTGACTCCAACCTGTGTCCCAGCATCTGTCTTGTTGGTTGGGTTCAGCTTAGAGGCACAAACTTATCAGTCTGACAAGGAAACTGAAACTGCCAATAATTTGATCAGCTTTGCAGCTCATATTTGATACAGAAATCAGAGACAAGAAAACTACCAGTTCCAATAAGGGATGCCCAAGGAAGACAGAAGAGCACAGACAAAGGAAAATATAAATATGATGTACAGCAGATTCTGAACTTATAGCTTTTGGGTGACAACTGACTGGTCTCTATAGCAAGTGATACTTCTGCCTCCAGATAAAATCATGAGAGCCTCAAAGCATCAGGAAGAGGAGGCACTGTGGCAGTAGAAACATCATGAGGAGAAGTGATAGTCAATCCAAGTATTCTCCAATACCTCAGAAGGGAACTGAACACAAAGGAAAGCCCACCTTTAGATGCAAAAGGTCAGGAGATCTAGAGAAGTCAAAGGACAAAGACATGTAATAATAGCTTGGTTTAAGGTTACTCCTGTGGCATGAAGAGAGAAACAATCCAAACATCAATAAGAAACAAATGTAGGTAACTTTCACTGTTGGGGAAGGAAGGGTGTTATTTATATACAAACTAAGAACAGACAGACCACTCCAGGAATAGAGACAATTGCCAGCCAAAGCAGGTCAAGGGCATAGTTTTGAAAGGACCTGCAACAGGAGATGGAAACAGGTAGACAGAACACTGAGGAAGTTATCCAGTTACACAGGTCCTGGTGGGGAGCAGGGACTGGGGAGGTCATGAGTGCTATAGACCAGTAACTGAGTTCTACCAGGTTTTTCAAATGGTTTCTGAAAATTCTCCTTCAAATCACAGCTGTAACCTGTTCACTATATTTCTTTTGTCTCTTCAATTTTTCTCTTTATATGCTGTGGAAGAAAGTTCTACAAACCTTGGTTAGCTTATGCCCCCATATGCAACATCAGACTTGGAACATTTTTGAAGAAAGGGAGCACCTAAGGTGGGTACCATGAAGAGACCAGGTTTCCAAAAGCAATGTCCTATGAAGGGGATAAAGGACATCCCACACATGTGGAAAAAGAAGAGGAGTATGGAAACATTCAGATTTTCTAAGTATGTGCTCCCATGTGGACACTGACAGTGCAATGGTCCTAGAAAGGAATCTACACCCAGTTGAGAACTTTAGACAAGACACTTAGCAAAGGAAGGAGGGCTAAGTCTAGACATACCACCCGCATGGCCTCACTAAGCCCATCTGCTCCCAACTGCACAGGATCTCCCACTTGGTGCCCTGACTGCAGAAGGCTTCCCTTCTGTAAGTGCAGTGAGAAATACTCATACAAAAGCTATGACTGTGCAAGCAAACAAACTCGCCAAGAAAACTGAATGACCATGTTCCAGTCTCCTTGCCTATAAAATGAAGTCAATAATCATCTTCCATCACTCCCTACACTTAGGGAAGTTTTAAGTCCAGACATAAAACACAAAACCATGATTGACCCTTTGTAAGCATGCAATTGGCAGTCCAAATGTCTAATCCATTTTTGAAAGTGATTGAGAGCTCTCAATACATTAAAGTTCTCTGCATATGTTCCACTGTGTCTGGGAATGGAGGGGGGTTAAAATTAGAGCACAGACAAAGCAAACAGTCTCTGGCTGGCTCCCTGCTGAGTTGTTGGTAGGAATGGCAGTGGTGTCATTGAGTATTCAGAGACATTGGCTGCTTCTCTTGTCATTGGTTCTGAGACCAGACAAGCTGTTCTTTTCTGACTTAGTAGTCATTTCCAGAAATATTTTTAAGTAAATAACTTCAAGTATTAGTAAATTTTTAAGACTGTCACATACACAGACATCTTCATGTTCATAATACAGTACCAATCTCAGGGGACTTTACAGAAAAATAGCCCCATACCCAAAGAAAAAGTGGCAAATTCCAGAGCCATTAACAAATGCAGATAGCAGTACCCATCTGATACTCTGAAGCTTTGGACATGATGGCTGGGAAGAGGAGTCCAGAGCCCTTTCTCTATTTGAAGCAGGGATGAGAGGAGTGCCAAGACCGGTCACTACAGTCTCTGCTTCCAGGTTTCAGTGTTTTCCATAAAGGAAGGTACACATCTCAAAATGACCATCCACATCACTCCAAACAAATTCAAATGTCTAAACTCTATTTTGTGTGCTTCTCACCCATTGCTAGCCTTTCAACTCACCCCAACTCCCTTGACACTGCCAGCCAATTTCAGTATCTGCTTCTTTTCAAAGCACCCGAGGACTATGGCTTCCTTCCCATCATCTCCTAGATAATAAATTTATATGTCAGGGCCACTTGGCAAGCGATAAAACGGGCGGAGAGGAGATGATGTCTCCTAGGAACAACACTAGAGTCTTTGTGAGCCCTACCATCATCCCTACCTCTACTCTGCTGCCCTGAAAAAGCATCAAGGAAGACATAGCTTGTCCCTGGGTAGTACTTCCTGAGTTATAACAGGGGCACTGAGGATTCTTAACTCATTTTCAATCATGTCTTAATCTAAAGGGGAGCCATTGGCTACAAATCTTCTGGAAGCAAGCCAATAAGAACTAAACAGCTCCTATTTGTAGAGGAGAAAGGCTCCACAAATGGAAAGATGCAGTACAAATAGTTCATGGTTGTGGATTCAGCAGAAAACCCTATCTTCACTTTTATCTGTGTCTTGTGGCCTTAACAGTCAACCATCCAAGTTCCTCTTCCTCATTTTACCTACACCAAACAGAGAGAGAGGCAGCAGCCCCTGGGATGCAGTCAGTTCTCATCTCCAATCAGCATACCCATAAGATGATCAGGCCCCGGTGCTGCTCATGAAATGCATTTGCTTCCAGGCCGTCGACCTTCACCTCTGTGACTATGACCTGGCTGTGACACACATCTCTCCACTGAGAGAGCAGGTTGGTCTGAACAATCTGATTACACGGAGCCCCCCTCCACCTTCACTGCTTTCTTAAATTCTTCTCCAAGCTGCCTGCCCATATCTGATGTCAGCAAGGACCAGACTCTACACCTACGAAACCAGAGTCAAAACACAGTCTGTCAACGTACTCAAGTAAATGACAATCCTTTAGCTTTTACCTTTTTTGGTTTTGGAGATTAAACTATACTTATACTTTCCCCTTTTCTTTTCCTCTCCCCAGGCTTCCCATGTACATCCCCTTGTTTTTGTACAAATTTGTGATTTCTTTTTCTTTAATTGTTGTTACTCTGTTGTTGTTGCTGATGTGGGTATATGTGTGTGTGTGTGTTTAGTTATTCTTAAATCACATTCCTTTTGGTTACAAGGAACCATAGTGTGTAGGCACTGGATGGCTCACTGAAGAGGTGTCCTGAGCAAACGTGAAGAGAAGAGTGTCCAGATCCCCAGCAGTCCTGTAAGGAACTGGGCCTGGAACTCTATAACCCTACAGTTGGTGGGGTGTGGGGTGGGTGGGGGCGGTTTGGAGATGGGATTCCTAGAACTCACTTACCAGTCTGGTCAATTGGTGGACTCAACCTTAGTGAGAGACATAATCTCAAAAAATGAATTGGGAAAGTAGCAAAAATAACTTCCTATCAGCTTCTGGCCTTATATATTCAAATATACACATGTTATACAAAACTCATTAAATAAAATGAGTAAGTAAACAACATTTGAAGAGGCTGAGTTAATGAGTTGTAGAGGTGCATGAACATCTCTGTAATTTGGACAGGAAGCTTATTCCTGGGTCCATGTGCTGAAGCCATGGTTGCCAGCAGTGGCCCTGTTGTGAAACACAAGAACTGTGAGAGAATGTGGTCTTGTAGTAAAAGGTAGGTCGCTGTAAGAGCGCCACTGAAGGAGCTACTGGGACCCTGGCCAGCTTCAATCTGTCCGTCTCTTTGTTTCCCAACCTAAGGTATAGAGGTCTTATCTACTACAATCTCCAATAACATAAAAGGTGCACATGAGCACAGCTGCAGGTTCTGAAGCTGGGAACCGAAGGAGAATTGTCCTTAAACTACATTAATGATTTTAAGTAGTCTGTTATAGCAACGGGAAGTTAACCAACAGCTATTCAACAAAAATAAAATATTAAATTAAAAATAAATATATCAAATGAATTTTAGTAACCTCACAACTAGCTTAAATGTTTATATTTCCCACAACTAACATTTCAAAATAATCTTATCAGATATGATTGAAAACATCATATAAGACAGGGAAAGATACCTCTATTTCCATTAAGTTCAATTAATAAGTACATGTGACAATATTTATAAACCATAGTATCTTTATTTTATTTTTGAAATGATTATCAGTACAGCATTATCCCTTTCTCTTTCTTCCCTCCAAGTCCTCCCATACACCCATTTTTTCTCTCTTTCAAATCTGTGGCCTCTTTTTCACTAACTGTTGTTGTTGTCAGTGGTAGTGGTGTGGGTGTGTTTATTCCTAAATATAACTGTAACCTGTTCAATCCATATAATGTCACATTATGGGTGTTTTGGAGACTGATCACTTGGTATTGGCTAACCAATTATAAACTATAGTCTTTATGAAACTAACATGGAGAATTTGAAACTCAAGTCACCTGAACTGTGCATAGCCTTGTCTATTACCAGTGCCTACTTCAATGTATATTTTATGTTAGTTGATTATATTTCTGTAGGGTTGTTTTTGTTTGTTTGTTTGAAGGGTACAGTATGGTAGTTACTTTTAAATGTTTGTTTAATAAATAAAGGATGATAGGAAATCCAAGTAATTACTCAAATATTCTGATGGTTCTTTCTATATTACCCATTTTGTAAGTCTATATTGAACATTTCAGTCCTCTTCAACAAAAATCCCCACCTATTTGAAAGATATTTTATAAGATGAATCCCAAGTGAGGTGCTGATGGGATTTCTTTAATCCCCTCCTCTGGACCAAAGGATCTGAAAAAACATTTTGGACCCTGCTAACCTCCAACTTTTTTCTCAAACTGCTTTTTTTTTTCCCCAAGCACAGACTTAAGACTACTTTGGCTGCACAAAAATTCCATTCCAACCCGGCTGAGCAACAAGAAGGACCTTAAATCTCTCAAGACAGCTTGATCTATTACAGTTTAGGTCAGTGACCTATGAAGTTAAAGGTTACAAAAAGAAAGAAAATCTTCTAAAAGGAATAAAAAACTGATACTCCTAGATGTTGGGCCACTCACACCACAAAGTAAGATCTATGTCCACTGCAAATGGCTGTTCTCCAGGGCACTGCAGAGTAGGCAAGCACTTTATCTTGCAATTGTGTGAGCACAGAGGTGGGAAAACAATATATGTGAGGTCCAGGAGAAAGGCCACCAACCTCTCCAACATGAAAGAGTAATATTTTGGGCTTCCAGCCAGGCAGAGATGCTAACCAAATGTTGTTCTTAGCATCTGTTTCTCTAATGGGGCAATTCACGAGCAGCATTAAACAGTCCCATCCACTTCCATAACACCTCTAGATGTAAACAGGTAGTAGTGAGGACCGCGGTCATCCTTCAATGGAGAAAGGCATTGGTACAAACGATTAAGATGTCAGATTGTTCTGTGTGTGGTGACACAGGTTAAGGGAACTATTCTAATTCCACAGTTTCTTCTCATTATAGAAATAAGAGGCCAGAGTTTGCTAAGTGGTAAACTTGGTTTGATTTTATGTTTATACTAGATAAAAATGTGGATTTGTATCTCCTTAGTATTTCTGGAGTAAAAGTAGACATTAGTTCCCAGGGTCTTGGAATAAAATTAGATATTGCACATTCAAATGCGATAAACCGGATCAGTTTATGAGCAATTGCCATCGGAGGAGCCCATAGAAGCAGACGACTAATTCAAATCTCAGAGCCCTTGCCTTTGACAGATGCCAAATGACAACGGTAAGGCCTGTTTCTCCTTCTCACCATTCGAAGTCCAATTAGGTTCTCTCTGATTCTACTGGATTTTACGTCTTATTGGCTCTCAGACGGAGGAACTCATCATTGGGTCATATCTCATCCCCCAGTGGAACATTAGCAACAAATCAAAAAGCACAACAATCCATTCTCTGAAGGAACCGCGCAGTCCCCAACAGATGAAGCTGAATAGTGTCTTCATGGAACGTACTACGATTCAGAGGCCGTTAAAGAAAAGGTTGAGCCATCAGGAGCATATTAGCTGAACGACTCATTTCATCTAGAGACACCGTAAAATGTAACTGTGACCTCCATTAATTAGGAAAGACACAGGTGTTTTAAGATGACATTCATCTAGAATAACTCAATTGGCCTCTGATGAATATGGCTATAAAGGCACAGAAAGAAGTCTAAATTCTTATTTGAGGTGTTGAGGAAGAAGTTGTCTTGTAAATGAGAAGACGGTGAGCGAGGGAAGAAGATACAGGCCTTGCAATGAGAAAAACGGAGACTGAAATGCAGATGCGTGCATGGAAAACAGGCTAACAACGGACGCAGGGAGCTTTCGCTGTTTAGCAAACATTTAGACTGAAGCTGGCCATGGAACAATTTGAAGACAAAATGCATTGCATATAAACAATCACGATATGAGGGAGTCCGAGAAGGTACTATTAACTAAAACTTTACCTGGCCTGAATGCAGGTCAAGGCTGTTCTCTTTGCATAGGCAACAGCACATTTCCATTGGAAAGACTGTCAGGATCCCACCAGCACACTGCTTGACACAGTGGCATTCGACAATACGCCCAAATTTTCAGTTGTGTTAATAGAGGTGAAGTTTTTTTTTTAAATGTAAATCAGCTGGAAACTGAAGAACAATGGCAGGTAGGCAATATGAAACATAAAATGTTCCATAAAAATTAACCGTGAATCATTAAGAGAGCAAACTTATTAACAAATGTAAGGAATATGAAGGAACTTAATGACGCAGCTCCCCAACCTGTTTAAAGTGGATATTCAAACTCTTTATATGTTTACTGACTACAAGTTCATTCTAAACACCTGTATGCTTTTTGTGGTCTTAATCATTATAGAAAACTTTTCGCCTTGTACTTTATCACAGGTGTTTGACAAGCTAAACTTGAATTACCAATATAATCTTAAGTAATATGTTTCATTTGTTGGTAGTTCCACGCAGTTACACAAAGCACATTGATCACATCCATCCACCACTTCCTCCCTTCAATCCTTCCGGTGCCCCTCACCCGATATTTCTCCCAAATCAATGCCCTTTGTTTCTTTGTTATTGTCATTAATAACTCCCTCAATGCAGTTAATGCTGGCTGTATGTGCCTGGTGGTGTGGCCATCCACGGGAGTGAGCATGTGCCACCTACCCGTGATCAGTTATCAACACATTAGCCCCCCACAAGGTGTGGGGACTTGGGGAAATGTGGTTCATACACAACAACAGTATATTTCAATTGATATTATTTATTTAAATTATAGATTTTTAATTCTGAGAGGTTTTTGAGAAGATGGTTTCAAATATGAGAACGAGTAATCATAATGATAAAAATCATGATTATTTCTGTATAACTTAGAAATTCTAAATACTTGCGGTGAAGAGATGACTGAGCATTAAGAGCTCATAGTGTTCTTTCAGGGACCAACTACCCATGTCAGGTGATTTACAACTGGCCACGATGCCAACTCTGTGGGAGCTGCCAACCTCTTTCGGCCTCTGTGGTAATGTTCTTGTGAACAAACCTATATTCCATATATGTATACAATACACATACACACACATATAGAGAGAGGAGATATAGGTATATATATATCCTTTAAAAAGAAAAATATCAAATAGATTAATGTAACTAGGAAATTTTTAAGTAGTTCTGATTTTATTTTATTTTCTGATCTCTATGTCTATTACTCATGTGTCATATTGTCTCATTTTATTTTCTATTTACAAAAGGGTATTTCAATTGAACCCTTAAAAGTGGCACATACTAGAAAAAAGCTTCAAAACACAAAACTTACGTTCAGCCATATCAATATCACACTGACATGTTTAAGTGAAAAGTTCATAAGTCATATGTAAACACATTGCAGTGGCAGGACACTTGCCTAGCATGTAATGGAGACAGACAGTAGGCTCCATTCTTCCAACTGGAAACAAAGTTAGAGGATAGAAACACAGTTAAGGGCTAGACGACTTCCCAGTATATTTAAGATGCTGAGAGGAATCTCCAATACCTGTTCCATAACAAGACAAGAAGGGAAAAACTAAGATCTTGTCAGTCACTGTAGTGCACACATAGGATTCCAGCCCTCAGAAGGTCAAGCTAGGATTGCCACATGAGTTTGAGGCCAGTCTGGCATACAAATAAAGGCTCTATCCCAAAGACAACAAAAAGACAAAGAAGAACAGAGTGAAACAAATCCACACTAGTTTTTAAAAATAACAGTGAAAGGCTCAGAAATAGAGTAGCCTTTCACTTAGCAAGAATGAAGAGATAATGGTAGATTTCAATGCTTGCATTAAGGAAACAGTTCAGAGAAACCTTTCCTGAGACAGATATTTTGGACAAAAGTTACAAGGCAACACTGTTAGCAAATACTCTGGTTGCATAGACTTTATTATGTTTTAATACAATTTGTAGACCTCTGGATGAGGTTTGGATGCCTCTGGTGCTGACTTAATAATACACCAGGGTCCACGCTGACTTCTCCTCCTACGTGATTTGTTATTTTCTATTTTCCAGTTAATAGAGAAACCAATCACTTGGGACAATAGCAGCTAAGTATTTCTGACTCTTTAGCTTGTGAATTCCTAGGAATGTTCACCATTTATATACTTATATGAACAATTATTTTTCTGGGCTCTCTTCAGTTAGTAAAACTTGAGATTTTGTGCTCATACAGCTTTAACTAACCAAAGACTCATTGCTCATTCACGGGCATTCCCTTTCCCAGAGAATCCCACAGTAGTCCCGTTGGACCCTAGCTCTCAGACGCTTCATTCTCTTTGTCATCAATCACTGTCAAGCCCAATTCTGAAAAATGTCTCCTCCTGTTTTCCTCCTATTTCTGTTATGAACCTCAGGTTTGTTCTTATCTGACCACAACCCCAGCTATGGTCTGTCCTGACCCTGGCACATTTGCACAGACTGCAGTAGCAGCATCTCCTCATGCAGAGATCTGAGCGTGAGAAAATCAGGGGGTGTCCCCCTGAAGTCAGCAGGACCTCTCCAGTGCCACCTAGGACAGGATCTGAACAGCCAGGGAGTCTGGCAGAACTTCCAGGTCTACAAAGCCCAGGTGAGAGTCCTCGGCCTGTGTAAAAGATTGTCAAGCCCTATGTTAGAAGATCAAGTCCCGGCTCTGCCTTTGACCTAGGGCTTCACCCACAGTCATGTTCCTTTCTGAGTCCCTATGTGCAGCCCCATTCCAAGTTCTTTCCCGGACGCAGGACATCCTGTAATTTCCCTGTGAGAATCCTCTTGTCTACCCACACTTGAAACATCCCCAAGGCCCACTTGGATGGATGCCTTCCCAGTGCAGTCTTCCTTGCCCCAAGAACCATCAAATCCTTTACTACTAGTGTCTTCCATGCCATCGAGTCTACTCACAAAGAAACTATTCCTCATGACCTCGTGTCCCTGACACCCTGCAAGGCCAAAAGTCAGGAGTCTCTCACAAACCAGAGCAGAAAACATTGCATCTCTGTGGCCTATGACACACAAAGTCAAACGTGTAGTTATAGCGCCAAACCAACTGCAGTCTTGGCATAAATGGACAAATATGACTGTGTCCCAATAAAACTTTATTGGCAAAACACAGAAAGCCAACTCAGAGGCCACTGTTAACCAGCTCCTACACTTGAAGCTGAACATGCTTCATCTTCATTTCTGCAACATTTCACAGCATAATGTAGCTTCAGTAAACAGTAGATGAATTAAAGGGCCTAAAAGGAAACTCTATGAAACAACAAATTTCTTAGTCCCATGCAGAATAGTCTCAGAAGAAAACTGTCTTAGAATTCAAACCATATATCACATATAGGAAACTTAATCACTACCACACCCCATTATTGGCCAACTCCTTCATATACATAAAAGGGAGACATTTATTATTTATTCATTTTAATATTTAAATAACTATATACATGTTAAATAATTATTTTCTTATTAAATAAATAAATAATAAATATTTGACTACACTTATTTTCTCAAAGATCAAACACAGAAAAAAAGAGCTGAGAACTTTTTTTTTCTTTTTACATGATGCAGAGGATTGGGAGATGGCCAAATTGTTAAAATACTTACTACAAAAGGATAAAGACGGGAGGTTCACTTCCCACAGCCCATGTAAATGCGTACTGGGCATGACAATCATGTCTGTGATTCTGTGCTTGGAAGGCAGAGACGGGATCCCAAGATGGGTAGGCTAGACTAGCCCTATCAAAGAATACTGATTTCACGTGAGATATTGCCCAAGTGAATAAGGTGAGTTACCTTATTAAGAACGATTCCTGTCATCAACCTTGGGCCTCAGATACAGGTGCACACATGTGTACCTCTGCACACATTTGTGAAAAAAAATAAGATGCATAGAGAACACATAGTTAGAAATCTTTCTTAAAACAGACTCCACCTGTTTAAGCACATTCTTCTAGGCCACATGAATTCACAGAGCTGAAGCAAGCACATAGGATGCTTAATTTTGGAGTAATTGATGCTTAAGTATACTGATTTTTAGTAAATACTGAACAAAGGATAACAAAGTTAGATCACACACACACACACACACACACACACATATATACACACAGTCCATAGGTCAAAGGTGGGTATCTTTAAGAGGAGACATTTTTAAAAATCATGAGTCCACAGGTCAAGTTAATCAATCAAACAGACTATGCAGAAAAAGAAAGGACTAGGTGAAAAGGAAATATGATTAAAGCTTTTTTGTTTATTTGTTTGATTGGCTAGTTGGTTGGTGTTGTGTTTGTTTATTGTAGACAAGACAAACATTACTCTTGTTCAGGAGAGTGTGCTCTGGAAGAGTGAACGCACACCAGGACAGGAATTGGGAAGTACAATTTTTTTTTAAATTCTAACTCAATGTGGTGATTGTGTCTTCTCCCCGTTGAATGGGGTCCTACCTCACAATCATACTCAATTGGCTAGTGTGAGAGAAACTGTCACACAGGAAATGGAGGAGAAAAGGGAAAGGGGTCATTGCTCCAAGGAGAATAGAGTCACTACGCCAAACCACCAAATTCCTAGAAGAGAGATGGAAAAAGAGGTTTTACTGGGTAGGCATTACTAAAACATTTAGATAGAAGTCTTACAAGGTGAGGGAGATAAAAAAATTTAATTTCCTGTCCTACACATGGGTTTTTAGTAGAAACGATTCAAATCTGGTATTTCCCCAAAACCCATCTCTTTAAATAAACAACAACAGCAAAAACACTCTTGTCTTCAAACTCTTCAAGACCTTGAGTCTCTCATTCTATCTAGGAGTAAAGAGTTATAATGGGCATGGAAGGCCTGCATGGTGAGAGTTGACTCAATAAGCCAGAGTTAGGTCGCCAGCACAGAGAATTAATTATCCCACGTATCTCAGGCTCAAGTCACCCTGAGACTAGAACCTCTACTGGCCTCAACAGTACAAAAAAATCAATGAATTTGGCCACCTGCATGGTCTTAAACCCTGGAGAGGAAAATGTAAGCAAAAACTACGAGAACTGGTAACAATCCAAAAGACCACACTCTCTAGACAAGTCTACATAAGACGTTATCTAGACAACTGCATCTCAGCAATAGTGCCTAGATATAAGGCTTCAGACCTGGGCTCATTGGAGTATCTGCCTGCAGCCAAGGGAGACAGACCCTCTCTTATTTTAAACTAGACACTAAATGATGGCTCACCTTAAACCATGCTAATGAAGAAAAAGATCTTAAGCACCAATGCACGTAATACCAGCTCCAAGGAGGAAATAGAAAGGAGACGAAGATGTAATTAAGTCTAATAGTAAGGGTTCAGGTGAGGTCATATAACAAAAGGGGTGGCAATGAGCAGCTCCATTCCTCTTTCCACCTCAACTGCATCTCCTGAGCCACGATTGATGAGAACACAGCATCTTTGTGGCCATGTCTCCCCTCAGGTTTCTGTGCATGGTGGTGCCACTGCTTCTTGGATTCACTCCCAATCACTGATTTCATCCCCTTGGCGCACGTTACCTTTAATTTCATAAGCCCAACTAAAACACATCCTTCAAAACCAGGAAGCGGTGCATCTGCTGGAAGCTGAACTGTGGATCCTATAAGCGTTTCTCGGTTTACTTTTAATGATACGGTGCTTCCAGCAGGTTAAATCCCGGGTAAAAATTTTACAGCAAAAACAGGGATTAAAGCTACCTGAAGGACAGAGAATGACATTAAGTGATCTTGGAAAAGTGAAGTTTATAGGAACCTAAAATAGCCCTTCCCCCACACACCTTGATGAGAAGTGGTAGAAGACTTGTTTTGTGAGGGGAAAAAAACTCAGTTTAACTAAATAAAAGCCTTATATATCACATTCTTATGAGAACAGGTGCTCTCTCAAAGCAATTCACTGTGAGGTCATTAGGGAGAAGCAGCTCCAGGGTCTTGGTTTCCTATGGGAACAAGGCAGAACCAACTCAAGCAAACCATCAAAGCCACTGCCCAGTCTGGTAGGAACTACAAGGTAGCCACATTCTAAGAACATGCAGTTCAACCAACTATATACATAGTTTCCTTGCTTCAAAGAACAACTTATAAAAATACCCTTTCTTGCCTCCCCAGCCACACACAGTGAAGAACTAAACTGTTGACGGTCTGTGATGACCAGGACTTGCATCTACGAATGTCCTGTGCAAACCCAGAATTTCAATACGTTTAAGAGTTTCAGCAGTTCTGAATACATAAAGCAAATTCAACCAGAAGGAAAGTGTGTGACTCTTTCCTTGTTTTAATTTTCAGGTTTAGAAAGCTAAGTATGAGGAAAACAAATGGTCCAAGAATAGAGTGAAATTATTCAACAATTCTGCTTGCTGTGATTTCTGAAGAAACTAAAGGCCTGTATTGGAAGCACTTGGTTTCTAAACCGAATTAATAACTATTTAGTTTTCTTATAAAAGCATACAAAACAAAACAAAAAGCTGGGCTTATTGGTAATCTATACCATTTTCTTTTTATTTATTTATTTTTAAAACAATCTTTTCTCACTTTATATATCTAGCTCAGTTCCCACTCCCTGCCCTTCTCCTACTCTCCCACCTTCTCCCTACCCTACCCTCCAGCCACTCCTCAGAGCAGGTAAGGATTCCCATGGGGAGTCAACAAAGTCAGATATATCACTTTGAGGCAGGACCATTTTCTGTGCAGGAATATAAAAACTTATCATCTGCTGTGTAGAAAAATGTTTGCTGATTAGGATGAAGATTCAGAGGCTGGAATGATGGATCAAAATATGCACCCATAAAGGGGTCCTGACATGATCCCAGGTGCACAGCTATGGGTGGATCTGCACTGAGGTCAAGTCTATAGGGTGTGGCACGGTTGGCTGGTCCTCACATTAGATCATGTGTATAAGGAGACCTACACAGACCCAGCATCTGTCTTCTTGGTATAGTCATAGTGTTACCATTTGCTGTAGATTTCTGGTAAAATTAAAAGCAAATATTTCAAGAAAAATAAATCATTAATTTTGTCCTCAATCGTGATCTTTATCTGATCCACATATAAGCTGTCTGGGTCAAAATCTCACCACCTTGACTGTGCATTGGTTTGGGAACACTAACAGGGTCCTTTCTAACTGAAACACCACAGTTACAGGTATGCCCATCACACAGAAAACGGTAGATGGAGAATAAGAGAGTCAGAAGTAAAATATGGAAAGTAAATAATTTGCAGTTTAGGAAACAAATGGAATTTCAAGGGAAAACATCAGAGAAACAAGATACACACTGAACTGTGCTTTCATTTAGAAAGTCACTCTGAAGACAAATGACCAAACAGTGACAAAGGAAACGTCCATTTCTTCCCCATTGTTCCATGGCAAAGACGCTACAGGTGCTTTAATGATGTGCTCTTTCATGACAAGTGCCCAGCGTTTTGTATTATTAAATGTAGCTAACTTCCAAACGTCTGGACCGCACATAATGCTGCGTGCAACAAATCAACTGTCATTTGCAATCATCACTCGAATCCAACACACAGCCCAGATCCCTGGGACTCAGGATCATCACTTTCTACCCCTTAGATTGAATCTCAGGCACAAGAACGCATTTGGAAAAGAAAAATGTTTTCTCCCTTTCTCCCGTATGTTGCTACAGTTCTATCCGCGCCAACGGAGGCTGGAAGCTTGTGAAGTATGATTACTGCCATTCCTTCCACCGTCAGCCACACAGAAAACCTAAGCAGTTGCGTATTCTTTTGCTTGTTCTTCTTTTCTTCTTTTATCCATGAAGTTGATTTCAGTACGTTTTGTGGCAAGAAGAATATAGCCGCCCGAAACAAATTATCCTAAGAATGGAAGCACATGGGAGCCAAGTAATTGTGTGTACTGAAAGTTGAATTGTGGCTGTCTCTGGAAGTGGTGATTTCCTTGTGTCTTCCTGCATGTTCCACATTCCCTTAAAAGGAAGATGGCCAAGTGTAATGGTTGCAGACATGAACATTATTAAATTTTCAAGATGTAGGAGCAAAGCAGGATTTGAACGCCAAGACATCTGAATTCACATGAAAGTCACCATACTCCTTGGAAATGGTAAATGAGTGAATTCTAGAAACTGCATGGATTCCAAGTCAAAGGCCTTCTGGCACTATAGAAGCACAAATTACCTGAAGAAGTATTTTTTCTTCTGCTGCACAATAAGCTCTCTTTATCAAAGAGTGCTAAAGATCTTTAACTGACTTCACTCTCGGGGACGTACAGCATCACTGATATAAAGGGAAACTGTCCCAGAAATGGTTCCATAATCTCTACTGCTAACTGGGATCAAAATAAAGAGGTCTGTTCTATTTTTCTATAGCTCATATTTTTAAACTATTACTGGCTTCTGAAAAAATGCACATGTTATCTAAACTTGTCTTGCTAGGTCAAGACTTCCTATAAAGAACCTGAGGGCTGGGCTATTTTTAAGGTTTTATAAGTGGTCAGACTCCCTCTCAAATATCCTGAGCCTAATCCCACCACATTTCCTAAATGAAATTCCTGCCCTCTTCCTTCAGGGTTATTTGCCTGAAATGTGTATGAGCATGAACATGGCTTCATCTGGAAAGCACATGGCTTCGTCACACCGTGGGCTTGCTGGGAGCGGGTTAATGTGGCAATGGCTTGTCATAGACTATTTCACTCATCCGCACAACAGCTTGAAGGGGTGAAAACTGTTATATCAACTTTAAAGATAAGAAAATTATGCTCAGAGCTTGGAAATCCCAGTACACTCCTTCCTTCCTCATTTATCAAGTACCCACCATATATTAAAGATAGTTCTAGAATATAAGATACAGTCTGTATCCCTAGGGTCTCCAGGATTTCAAAGCATACTTACTATAAAATACCATGTTCTGCTCATTTGAAGTTCAGGTGTCACCTAGAATTCTTCTGTCTTCATTCTGGGTACGACCTTACACTGCCCACTAGGGTGACTCGGGCACTGGTCCATTCTCCTGTGGAGGAACCTGGGCCTGGAAAGCAATGCTATGAAGACCAGCAGAGCTGCTCAGAGAGGGATGCCCAAGGACAATGTCCCATTGAGCATCATCTCTCGTTACTACTGCACCCAGGCTGTCACAATCTTCAGGTCGCTCTGGGTCGTCTCACACCCCGTAAGAAAAGCTGGTATTTTGACCAAATGCCAAATTTTCCATGATGGTGGAGACTCTTGAGTCAAGCTGGTGGAGAACCTTTGTAAAAGCTTCAAAAGAAGAGTGGAGGCTGCAGTACCAACGCTGGCTGGAAACACACCTGTACCTGCTTTAGAGGATATGGTCTCTTCCCAGTGGGTGGATCACAGTCCAAGGCAAGCCTTGAGGTATACCACTGCCACCTTCTCATGCTCACTCCAAATGTAGCTATTTGGAATAAACCTGAGGCCATTCCAATGCTGTTTTCCTGAAATGTTCCCACAGATGTGTAAAGGGACAAACCAAATCTTAGATTAAATAAGCATGTTGCAAAGTCTGCTATCTATGGGTTTCTACAAAGAAAAAGACACTAAGCTACATTTTAATGAAACAAATGAACAAACAAACACAAAAGGCTTGACACATACTCTCATGCCTAGGGAAAAGATGACACTTGTGCAGAAATAACACAATACCCTCAATAGTGTAGTCAGAACAGTAGACCCTCAGGTAGTAATAGAACCAGGCAGTGCAGGCATTGTTCGTGACCCATAGAGGATACTGAGTCAGGTCCTTCTCTATAAGAAGGATGTAGCCAAGAAGAAAAAATTGGAATGGGTTGTTTAAGGAATTAACCAGTATTCAAAAAAAAAATTAAACCTGATCCCAGAGGAAAGAAAGACCAAGTTCATGTGCAATGGCTCAGCTATACTCTAAGTGATGGGATGTGATGAGATCAACATGGAAACCCCCCTTGTCCCACCCACAGTAGAGGCTGAGAAAAAGAGACACCAAGAATCTGTCTGGCTCAAACCCGCAGACTCCTCACAACCGTCTAACACAGCACCCACCTAGCACTGTGACCCAGGCCGCCTGCTCTACATTCACTGACAGTGACAGTAGCATGTCACGCTACCTACAAATCGAAGGCATGTCTTAGGGCTTCTCGGGAGCCACAGGTGAACTGTGGGGTATAGAGTTGAATCGGTGACCCCTTATGTCCTCCCCAAAGGCTCTGACTTAGAATCCGAAAGCAGATGATTCTTGGAGACATTCTATTTTTATCTGGAAGACCCAGAACAGAACACAATTTAAACTGAGCTGCACTCTGGTCTATGCAGGGATTTTTAAATCTTTTGATCTACAAAATATGTGTCTCACCACATAGAAATATGTATAATATAAAAGATGCCCAAGGTGCCTTCCTCAGGTTCCGAAAGAATCCATATTTACAAATAGTATGTTTCTGAATGTAGGAATTGCACACTTTCAGGGGAAATATCAGTCAGAATGATGAAAACAAATATACATTTGTGGGTTGGGCCCTAGTGCCCAGATACACACAGGTGCTGACCACACACAGGAATCTGATTGCCACCAGAGGAGACATTGTGGACACACACACACACACACACACACACACACACGAAAAGGAAAGGAAAGGAAAAGAAAGGAAAGGAGCAAAGAAATGGTAATTGTGGTTGTTTAGAAGCCCAAGCATATGGAGATGTATAGTCTCTTGAACTCTACTCAGAAACATACAGAAGTCAAAAACATGTTTGCTGGGATCAAAGTGGCTGGGTTTGAAACTTGGGTCCATCTTTCACAGGGTGTATGCTTCTGGACAACAAGTTTATGTTTTTGTTTTTGCTTACTTTCTGCTTCAGTCTCCTCATCTCTAACATAAGAATAGAAAACCCTGAAAGAATCTCTGGGATTATGGTAGGAACAATTTCATGAAATCGGGTCTGCAGACTTGCTGCAGCAGGGTGGGGATGGTCCATGCTTGCAGTAAGGAGCTCGACGTGCCCTTACTGAGGACATACCAAATGGCATGTACTTAACCCTTCCTTCTTAGATGAAATTACATTATTCAGTACACTCTGATTCCAGCCAAGAAAGCGGGGGGGATGAGGGGTACTGTATAGATAAACGATGAAATCAGAAAATATCTGTGAAGACAAAAACACAGCATCTCTTACCTTGTTCCTACAACAAGTTCTTTCTGTCCTGGGTCAAATGTTAACCTCGAGAAATCCACAGCATTCTCCGCTCGGAACTCCCGTAACCAGGGGCCAATTTCTAAACGTAAAAGAAAGAAACAAATAAAAAATGTTAAAAAAATGAATGATCTTCCTCCAGGATGACAGAGAGGGCAGATCAGGTAACAAGCATAGCAGCAAGTACTTGGAGGTCCACTGGTACAATTAACAGGTACCACTATAGGCTTTTTATCAGGATATCACATAATTCATATATTAACTTGAAAAATACAGAAGGCGGCCACTCAACAAAGAGCAATATAGACATCGGTGCTTGGCCGTGATTAACAAGCCAGATGTGCATTTTCCTTTTGGCTGCAGGCTGAGCGTTCACACTTCACACAACCCACCGGAGCAACTTGATGGTAAGGACCATTTCCTAAGACTCCAGGGCTGGGCCCTGCACACTGGTCAACCCCACTAGACTTTGAAGCAAGGACAAAGCATGGGCACCTCTGTCGCTTTCGAATGAGTATTCCAGGCCAATTAGATTTCTATTTTGGCCCTGTAAATTAGACTTTTTAAACACATTTGATCCTTTATGAATGTTTAGGGATGAGAAATTTGCGGTTACTCCTATGGCTCAATTACATTTTTTTCTAAGGGAAATCAGGATGCAGCCACTCTAAGGCTCTTCTTTCTTTCTTTCTTTCTTTCTTTCTTTCTTTCTTTCTTTCT
>LOJH01003858.1:0-37803 GCA_001685095.1 Ellobius talpinus
GGTCTATATTAGTTATAAACTGACTGGCCCATTAGCTCAGGCTTCTTATTAACTAATCCTTATAACTTACATTAGCCCATAATTCTTATTTCTATGCTGCACAGCAAACTAACTTTGCTCCAAGTATCTTGAAGCTGCATATACTTTATCCTTTGCATCCCCATCCTTCAGGCTAATCTCAAAGAGGCCCAGAGGTCAAACAATGTTCTTTAATAGTGATGACTTTGTAACAATGACGTAAGGGGCGTGGCCGAGACACAAACACACTGTGATGACAAGAAGTCTACATATGGAAATATGCTCACTGCTCCTGGCCAGTCTGCTCAGTCCCCAGACTTACCCTGACTTCATGACAGGCTTTCCCTCTTCCCTATAAACAATCCCACTATGAAGATGCCTGCAGACCCAAGCTCAGGAACACAAATGGAAGCAGAAAATGAAGCCACAGTAAAAAGAAACAGATAGAAAACACATTCAGTTCCATAGAACCAAGGCTCAGGAAAGAACAGAAACATGCATAAAGAGGAATCAGTAACAATCTCAATTTGAATCTTCAAGGGTACGATCTGAACTTCTGAAATAGCAAATCACATTTAAATAATTTGATAATTCTGATTTCACACCTCAGAGTACCTCAGTTCATTTTTTTTGGAAAAAAAAAGAATCAGCCTTGATTGCAAACCCTTATGACCCCTTGAACTGTCTGTCAATGGCTGACTATTTATGCAAATCAGCCTTACCAGGAAGTCTCCTTTGAATGCAGAAGGTTCTTATAAAGTGCTGCTTCTGCCTGATCTTCTTGCTTTGAGAAAATAAATGAATCACGTTTTCGTCTCAAAAAATTCAAAAGATCACCATAGCAACAATATTCTGTAATGACCAGGGTGGGCCCTATGAGGATATAATAAAACGTTAGGAAGACACAAGATACACTCTAGATAATCCTGCCTCCTGTAGAAATACCCAAGGGTGACCGTGGCTATTAGCATTCAGCTTCAGTGCTAAGCCTTCTTAGTCCCAACATAATTCTATCTATTAACATCACTTATCAAAAAAGCAGCACTGTGCTGAGTGAAAAAAAACAAGCAATCCCCTTTCTACCTGGATGTCTAAGTGACATGAACGTTAGGGGCCAGGCGTGACTGCTGGCTTTGCAGCCACAAGGGACTGCTTTCAAAGGCTCTACTGTGATCAAGCTTCCTCTGCGGGGACCCTTTGATTCACTTCCATGTACGACAGGTTTCTGTGTCCTTGCTGTAATGTTATTATGAAAACGAAGGACCCAAGCTGTAGCCTGGTAGGGAAGTAACCACATGGAACAGGCAGCTAAGCCCAGACTGGAAAGTGGGCGAAGAACCTGAAGCCACCTGTTTCACTGAGCATTTCTAGCTGAAAAGAGTTGGTGCGCTGAATGTTTAAAAGCGCAGCTCCAAAGTTAACAGGCCACTAATTACTGTGGGCAGAAACTGCCTCATGAACAATTCACAGGGTGATGAAGCACCAGTTACGGGGGCTGCCTTGAGACACTGTTCAAACCTGTCTACTGTCCCATGGCTCTAGATAGACAGCAACAGCTCACTCTACATACCTTGTTCCTTCAGAACAAAAGGCCTTCTGCTAATGTCAAGACATCCTCGACGGGAACATTGACTAAGGGGTTAGAATCGGAAGCTTTTTCTTTTTTTTAATCAGAAGTGAAAAGCTTGCTCTATTTGGTGTGCATTTGAGAAGTGGGAGGCTCAAGGCTACTTTCAGTTATAGCAGGCAGATGAACATTAACTCCTGAGTGACTAATTATGACCCAGCAATACATAAGCTTTAAGACCAGAAAAGCTTTCTGGGTGAGTCGAGCCAGCAAAGAGCCCATGTTGATGTAAGTGGAGTAAGTTGTATATATCCTGGATATTCCTCCACCTCCACCTCCACCCCCAACTTGGGATGATACAACAAAAGCTCTATCCCTGTACCCGCTTAAGGGGGAGGGCATTATAATTAAATACATGCATGCAAAGTATAATGGGCAAAAGAGGGTGTGCGCAGCTCCACACAAAGAAAAATCCTGTGTGTTCTCACACACTTTCGGGAATTAAAATGTTGATCTACAGCGAGCTGGATAGAGACAGTCCATACGAGTGTTGAGGGGGAGAGGAATGAGAGGCAGCAAAACAGTTATGGGGTGTCTCTCCAAGCCTCTATACCCCAGCATGACAGCTATAGCCAGCATCTCAAAATAACAAGAGGACAGGAACCTGAAGGCTCCCAACACACAGAAATGATTTAAACAAACAAACAAACAAACAAAACTTCATTCTTAGGAGTGCAAAGGGAAACAAAACCTTTCAAAACAGTTCAAAACGCTTGGGTTCAAGACAAAAAAGATCTCCCAAACAACTTATAATTAAGCACTATCCAAATCATATTTTGCAGGTGCTACGGTAACAGGACTCACCTCCCACGGTGCACGCTCCAAGGAGATTCACGATGTTCATGTGATTGCCCAGATAGCTCAGGACCTTCAGTTCTGACATCAGGGCCTCCCTTTCTGTTAAATGGGCACTTGCTAAAATGGAAAACACTGTATTTTAGCAAAACAAAGAAAAGAAAAACAAACCCATGAGGCAAACTGGTGGTGGTGGGTATAGGCAGTGAACGCCCTGGCCCTGCAGTCAGTCACTTACGTTTAAGCATTTTCACGGCGACTGTCATGGCAGCATCCGACTTAATTAAGCCATATGCAGTGGCCTCAACAACCTTCCCGAAGGCACCGGCACCCAGCGTCTTCCCTTTAGAGAGGAAGACAAGATCAGGGGGAGGACCCGATGGACAAACTGAGGTTCCAAAATCAACAAGGCAACTGAAGGCACGAATGTCTGGAGACACTTCACTGTACTGTTCCTTGTGCCAACCCAGCCAACTTCTGTAGGGTTTGTCAGAAAGCACTTCTTGTTTCAGGTGAAACAAGACAAAGGAAGCTATGCAGGTTCCTCAAAACCACTGTTATGAGTACACAGAAAGAGCTGCGTGGAAAGCCCCTGCTTCATACTGACCAAAACTCAGCCTGTTTCTGGGAAACTCCCATTTGTGATCGTAAGGAAGTTGTGTCGGGTCTATGTAAACATAATTGTTTCCATTTATCTCCTCGACAACCTTCCATTGTACTTCATACATGGGTTTCTGGAAGAGAAAGGGAAAGCCATGCCACCGTTTAACAATCAGCACCTTGGTCCCTGTGGCATCCGGGGGAGGAGAGCACAGTCAATGGTCACCTGTAGGTATTTGTAGGCGAGAACCATCACGATGATGCCCATCATGCCAGCCGTGATGACAAAGCCAATCAGCAGGGGGGTGAACAGGGTGTGGGCCTGGATTTGCTCTGCAAGGGAAGAGAATTGTGATGGTGAGCTGTTAGCAGGACAACAGCCTGGCTACCACCACCTGTCCCCAGCTAAACCACTGCTCTCATGGCGCATGCAGGGGACACATCTTACTCTCTGTACTCAATGACATCACTCCTCCCTCTCTTTCTTTCCTTCTTTTATGTTAATACATTATTGTCATTATTATACTATCATTATGTGCTAGGGATGGAGCTCTGACACCGCGCCACACCCACACGCACCTCACTGGATGCATGGGCATCTTTAAAGATGTAAGTGGGGACCAGATGACAAAGAAAATGAACTTTCTGTGGCACACGCATAATGTTATGTTGCTTTCAATGAAAAGCAATGTCTGCATCGGTTTTCTTTCTGGGTGGTTTGTATTTTCTTCTTTCTGTGCTCTTACGTTTTCTAAATGTTCTACACTGAACATAAATGTCTTTTACATTGAAGAAAGGCATTTTGAAGCACCCTTTCATTGCTCTGCCTGAGAAAAGTAACAATACAGAGAGCAGTGTTATGATTCTGTCCCTCCTTATATCCAAAAGCTGAGGGAATGCAGCTTTTTGGCATGAGCCCTACGGCCAATGCTAACTACCACAGAAACTGGGCACAAAACAAAACAAACAAAACCCGGAGCCCAGTTTCCCTGTCTCATATGTGCCCATTCATCAGTGCCTTCAAGGGTCATTGGGCCTGCCAGCCACTCAGGAAGCACAACTTAAAAAAAGAACTGGCTGGACAAGTGTAGCTCACAGAAGGCCACATACACAGCATCACAGAGCTCTGTATGATTCTGACAGTGCAGATGGGCGAACATGTACAAACACACTCACCACGGAAGTGAGGGAAAACTCATTTGCGGACAAGATTATAAAAAGGACACTTAATATTTTGATACAGATACTTAACAAAATGTAACTCATCTTAAATAACTAAAAATTTAAATTGAACTTATTTATGTATTATTTTGTTTGTTTCTGTTTCTTGAGACAGGGTTTCTCTGTGTAATTCTGGCTGTCCTGGAACTCTCTCTGTAGACCAGACTGGCCTTGAACTCACGGAGATCCACCTGCCTCTGCCTCCCCGGTGCTGGGCCTAAAGGCATGTGCCATCACATCCTGTACATTTGAAAATTTTAAAGTGTCCTAATTATACATCTGCATAAGGCAGGAATGGCCCCCTACTCAACTTAACCGCACACATATAACTTGTTGAGAAGCTCATACAAGCACAAAGAGAACCAGTAAAGCAAAATGGCCAAGATTACATTGGTAAAAGCACAAACATCAGCAGCAGGCTAACATGGAATGAAGAGATTGATGACAGCGTGGTATGATGTAGGCATTACCAGAAATGATATGGCCAATAATGAGATGGAGTTAAGATCATGGTATGGTACACAGAACCTAAATATCCCCTTAAATTGGATTAAAAGGAAATATACCTTTGTTGTTACCTTTAAATGCAAAGTTAAAGAAGGCGGAACTCTTGCCCACATCGTTGTAGGCCTTACACTCCACCGTGCCATTGTGTCGGAGGACGCTGGAGTCTATGGAACTCTGGACCACCAGTTTCCCAAATGATGACACAGACACGTTCTGGATCTGTACATCCACTGGTGGGACGGGAATAGCACACCTACAACAAGAGAACGGCAGTGTGGGCTTACACCAGGAAGCTAAACAAAAGCACGCGACCCCTTCAGCTGGCACGCTTGCACCGCTAGAAACCCAGACTCCATAAAAACTCCCTTTCACAACCATCAGTCCAGAATGGCCCGAGGAGACTGACCCCCCCACCCGGAGGCCCTCTGAGTACTGCCAGAAAGCAGAAAGAGGGAGCGATGGTTTGGAGATGGGACACGGACCTGTGTCCTCACTCCAAAAGTGCCAGGTTCCGTCAATTCTCCGCTGTTAGGTTTCTGTGGCATACTGTCTCAAGGTGGGCTGAAAGAAACGGACTCCAATGGCCACCAGCATCGGATCCTGCCATACTACAGACTCTTAGAAAGAAATGAATTTGAAAAGGGTGCATGATGATTGAAGATAAAAAGGGTAGAGGAGGAAATCAACAAGAATGAAAACAAGAAAGGTTCAAAAAGTGCAGGAGGGAGGAGCCTGAGGTCCAGAGATGGAGGCACATCCCACGTGTGCAATGGCCACTCTGGCTGCAAGGATCTTCTCTTAGGGACACAGTCGCCAAAGGCCCCTTTTCCGTTGCCTGCACACGCCAGTCGCTCATCTTGTCTGCTCCCTCTCTCCACCCACCAGAATTCAGATTCACCAAGGCAGAGCAGCCGAGCATGGTGTGTGCTAGACCAGTGCTTGGCACACGGCTCGCTTCCATGTAAACATTTTGCTGAGCACAAGAAACCTGCTCAGGCCACATCATGGAAGGTACAACATTCAGAGCTTTTATGCACCCACAAACAAAACATTCTGCTAAAACCCACACCAAAACAATAATCCAACATGATCGATCCCGACACATTGTCAGAAAATGTCTACCTTGTAAAATAAAATTTCTACCACCATTCTGACTGTTCATGAGGCCAAACTAAGCTTTGGAAGCTGTAGTATAACACGGTATTTGATGTGTAAAAATGGCACATTGACCCCTTTTTCATCTTCAGGTAATATGAAAGGACAATTTAAGGCTTAAGTGTGGACAGGGAGGGAAAGCCACACAATGGCAGATGTTCCTTGTTTTGGGGGCTGGGCGCCTCATCAAGGAGAAACTTTTTCAAACCCATTGCTCACAAACGCCATATGTATGTTGTAATTGTGCGATCATTACTTTTTGGTTACTTGGCAATTAACTTCTGAGGTAATTTTTTTCATGATAACCGCAGCCACATTTCCTACACACACTACCTCCTGTGTATAGAATGGAAATCTAATTACTCTGTCCAGGGAAATTGCTTTATCTACCTGCAGGCTAGAAATTGCATGATAAACCCAAAAAAGATAACCACCAAACTAGAGAAGGCATTCAGTAATCATTTTTCAGCAAACAAAATTAATGTCGGCCAGGAAAAATATAGCCATTATCCCTTCTTAAAAAGCCACAAAGATACAGGAGAAAAAGAAGTAATCAAGGCGCAGCTTTTTATTCCAAAAATAATAAATAGTAAGTCTGAAAACACATTTGAAATGCAACTGGATTATAGCCCTTCCCTTCTGAATTTTAAGCAGTGCCAAAAATAATCCTCTCACCTTTGCTCTGTTCCCGTACAAAAATACCAATCTATTGTGGGCTCTGGGAATCCCTCTGCCACACACTGAAGCATGCCATTCGCGAGCCTGTCAGATGTCAGGATTTCCGGTTTTGCTGGAGGGAGAGTAACAGCCATGTCAGTCAGCTAAACAACCCCAGGTAGCTTTCTCCATCCTTTCTTATCCCATCCCTAGGTCCTTCCAGAGGCAGCTGAAGAACCTGACTTGCTGCTCTCCCAAACCAGGGCTGGGAGACACCCAGAGGTGGCATGAGGGTTCAGAGGGCACATTGTCCGGGCCTGTGCGGACCTGCCCATCCACCTGAAGGCACAGGGATCCTGAGGAACTCTCTATAGCAGAGGCTGCCGAGACCAACCTGACCGGCTTCTTCTTCAGGTCGACAGTCAGCATCCTCAACTTAGACTCCTTGTCAACAGGAGTTCAATCCACTCTACCTGCCCAGAGACTTCATGTCACAATCTGGGCACTGGATCGGATGAAATTAGGAGTTTTTGTGGGGAAAAAAATAGAAGCTATACTCTCCTTTTAAGAAGTGCAAGAGGTGCCGCTGATAAAAGAACGGGATCGCTATACTTAGGGTAGAGCTAAATCGTGAGAGTGAAGGGCAGTGTGAGCATCCAAACCTTTATTTCACACGAAACATAGACAGAAAATAGAAGAGGAAACCAGCCCCAGAGTTTTGTTCACACATATATCTATAGCCTGAGTACAATCAGCAAAAACATAAATTGTACCAGCAGGAAGACTCTAATTTGACAGTCCTGTGGAACGACAATAATCAATTGATATTCAACAAATTCAAATTCTTGAAACTACTTCTCAAGTGAAAAGATGAACTACTGCATGGTTCTGAGGGAGATATTCTCAATGCTAGTCCTTGGAGGACGAATGCAGTAGACAGTCAATAGTATGCAGGTAGATAGACGGTCGCCGGCATCATGGGAGACGAGCCCAGGCTACACAAACAGTCAAGGCAGGGTGTAATGGACAATCCTAAATGATGAAGCTTCTGAATCCCTCTCTTAACTCTTTCTTCATTCATAGAAAGGGAACCTTGGTGACCGCCTTGCAGGGTGATGAGTAAGCAGGACAGAGCATGCAAAGACCTAAATACAAGGGCTGTTGAGATGTCCCAGCGGGTAGGTTTGATTCCTGGGACCCACATGGTGGAAGTAGAGAACCGACCCCCACTAACTGCCCTCTGGCCTCCATGTGCACACAATGGTATTCGTACACTCTTTCACAAGCATGCTGAGGCACACGGCACACACTGCCCCGAAACACACACAATTAAGTAAATATAATAAACGTTTTTAAAAAGAACCAAGAATGACTCACAGATATATAATGATGAATTTATTATTTTTATTATTATTATTACTGATTTGGTTTTCTATTGGAATGTTATGCTCTCCAATTAAGCAAGCTGACTACAGACTTAGTGGACAATATTTAATACCCTTTAAGCTCCCTTTAATGCTATGTAAATTGTTTCTTTAAGACAGTGTGTTTTAAGCTGAAGCACTGAGATTTCAACATCAATTACACATGAACTAGTCACAAGATCAGAGACAGAAAGACTGATGGGTCAAGAGCTTAAGGACTTCATTTCCCCAAAGGAAGCAACCATGATAAATGACATCTCTGAGAGCCACCGCTCAGCACCCCACCTCCTTGAAGGCAAGAAGGGTTGGCAGGGATTGGTGTCCACATGCATGACACACCCACCTGTCACTCAACCTGGTCCTGCTGATGGCAGGCCATTTGGCAAACACCACAAAAGAGCCACTACTCTCCAAAGCCATCCTCAAGGTAGGAGCATCCTTGAGAATTTGGATCTAATGCCAGCTTTCACAAATAGAGCAAGAAGACGAGCCATCGTCTTGTGAAAGCATCCATCTGGCAAGTTTCATTTAATTATCACGGGCAACTGTGGGATCAGGCTGAAAAGTAGGACACAGAACAACAGTGGACTCTTAGGAGAATGCTATTTTGCTGGAGACTGCAGGAGTCATACAGTGGGTCTCCCCAGACTCAAGAGTCATCTCCCTTTTCTCAGGGGACCCCACATTTCTCTCAAGCCAAGTAAGCTGGTCTCTATCTCCGATCCTGGGGCCCCAAGGAGCATCCGATTTTGTTATTCAAGCTCATTCATGTTTTGCCTCCTCCATCAGACTCTCAATGGCCAGAGTCACATGGTAGACTAGCAGCGGAGGTCTGGTGGCAGCAGATAGTAAGAGCTGGTGGATGAATATGAGCCCACCCAAGGGAACAAATGATTGATGTCACAAGGAGATAACTGGGAGAAGAGTCTTACTGTGGCTTTCCTGACCAGGAGACCTAGTCCCCTTATTCTCAAGACAGAGAAGCAAAAGACAGGAAATCTACAGGTACGCATAGACGCATGGAGTTAAAAAAAATACTGGCATTGACAATAAGTAGGAAAGAACACAAAGAGGGGGCAAAGATGGCAGGACTCAAACGTCTCAAGTTCATTAGGGATCTACTCATTTTGTCACTTATTCTCCCTTAGGTCCATCATGTCCTAAGACGGGCTTTTCTCAGGTTAGCACAATAGAAGAAAGAATCCCTAAATGCTAAAAGGATACCTTATGACATTGATAGTGTTGACACTGCCTAGAAGGCATATGGATCGCTTCTACTTTATTCTTCCTACCTTTTCTTTTTATCATACAGTGAACATGGAGTTGAAAATGATTGTATAAAAATTTTTCATTAAAAAACTGGAACAGCGCAAACACGAACCATCAATTATCCTTTGCTTTAGTGACAAGTGTTCTCTAAGATCCAAGCCTTCTAGCATGACACCTGGTAGCAGTTACATAACGGCTGGCCGAGGCCAGTGACGCTGTGGTCTGGCTGGACTACTTGTTCTTATGTTGGTTAATTGAGTAGGTTTTGGTGTTGTTTTGTTTTTTAAAGCTCCTCTCCCAGGTGGGTCATTCATTGCCTGAAGCTAGTTGAATCCTTTTGCCCTGTTGGGTCTCAGCCGGTCCTAAACCTTAGATGTGCATTAGACTTTGAGAGAAGCTAAATGAAGATTCCCGCTCCAACCCCCAGCTTCCTCTGTAAGCTAAAGATCTGAGTCAGCACTTTGTGTGGGTTTGTTGCCATTGTTGTTTTCTTTTTTAAATAAAGCACCTTAAAGGACCCCCAACGGAGGCCAGGGCCAGAAGGGGCCAGAGCAGCGGCCCATGTGCGACAGTCCAGAATCACTAACCCTTAAGCTGCACGTGGGGACCTGTGAGTGAGTTCCTCCTACAATTTTGTTCCCTTACTTAATCTTAGTCCCAGCCCTGTCCTTAATACTGGTGGTGTGACATCTCGTTCTGAAAAGGCTAAGTCACACTGGTCCAGTGTGGGCTGTCCATGGCAGGTTGTATTAGGAGAATGTTTAACGCATAAAGAATGAGCTAGGTAGACCTGATTCCTAAAATGAAAATCTGAGCTTATCTGCATTTTATAAGTGGCTCAATGCACCATGTACGGCATTAAATATGCATTTCACTGCTAAAGATACATAACTCGTGCAATTCTCCAGGTTAAGTCAGAGCTGCAGTTTCTTAGACATTCTGAAATAAGTAGGGTACCAAATGACACATTCCCTAATTCCTCCTAAGTTGGGGTTTTTGATAAGCCTAAGAAGTGTCTAAGTTACATGTTTCTTGTGCAGGTTTTTTAAACTAGCCTTTTCCATTTGAACAGCATCGTAGACTTAAGGCATCCAGTGCCTTAAGGCAGCCTGTAGGCAGTCATTTGTTAATGAAATGTGAGAATTTGTTGCTCATGCAATTAAAATCCTAAACAGTGGTTTACCCTGCAGATTGGTGATTTTGAAAAATATTCTTCTCACTACCATCAGGTCCATGTGGAAAGCAAGAACAAAATTAATTTTAAGAATGTTAACATATAACAAGAGCTGGCAGCCAGCACTGGGAGGCTGCAGGCACACAGAAGGAAGCTGGGAGACTCGCCTTCCATTCGGCTCCTGCAAGGAAGTGGCTCTGAGCAGAGATCTCTGGCCCTGCCCACCTCAACCATCTCCTATGCGGAATAGTTTATCCATACTCTATAATCAGCCTGAGAGTGGACAGACTCAGGTCCCCAAAAATAAAAGACCAAATGGAGAGTGGTCAAAAGGATGGATTCCTGTTTTTATAACTGGGTTTGCTGGGGCAGAATGGTGATGCAGTGGCCATGTTTAACAATTTGTCACCATTCTAGTTGGGTCTGGATAGAAGCTATAGTGAGTTCTGCCACAGTATTGTTATCATGGGAGGGAATAGAGACCAGATCAAGCAGTAGCAAAATACCTGCAGCTGACCTTTTAAAAACAAGTTAAAGGAAATAGTGCAGACGCATGTTACAGAGATCCTCAGAACAGATACTTTGGAAACATCTTTTGTCCCTTCTTAGGGGTATCTAAAAAGTGTCAAATGGGTATTCTGGCTGTGTCTCATCTAGCCCAGCCTAACTTCAAATTTCCTAGGTAGCCAAGGATGACCTTGAACTTCTAATCTTCCTGTCTCCACCTTCAGAGTGCTGAAATTACAGGAGTCTAACACCACACTCATTTAACGTTGGGAATCAAACCCAGGGCACCTCCGTGCCTGATAAGCAAGCTCTACAAACTGATCTACGTACTCCACCAACCCCAAAATAGGCATTTTAAAACAGAAATTGGTTCGATGGACAAACAAAAACCTTCAACTATGGTCTCCTATACCCATATATTTTAAACACAGAACCCATTTTAATAACAAAACACTACCTTAATGAAGTGGTATCCCCAACTAGATGATGAGTTTTATTCTTTATTTTATTCAAAACTCTTCTGACCTTTCGAACTATTTAAATTTTTTTTCTGGATCCACTGGCTGCTCAAACCCAGTGGCCACATGGGAGCCCAGTTTTCTGAATCCCTGCTCTAAAAAAGCCACCAGAAAGAGCTCCTAGGAGCTGGGGAGATGGCACAATGGTAAAGCGCTTGCTGGACAAGAGCTAGGAAATGATAATTGAGGTTGGGAACCCCAGCACCTACTGGGCAGCCCACCAGTAACCTCAGTACTTGGAGGCCAAGACAGGGTTTGCTGGCTACCTAGGCTAGCTGAATCAGCAAGCTCAAAGTTCATGTGAGAGACCTTGCTTTAATACATGTTCAACCTCTGGCTTCTACAGACCTGTCCACCTGCATGTGCAAACACATATGCATGGTGCCACATACATAATTCAAACAAACATTAAAAACCATCCTAGTTTCAATATGGAATCCCCAAATAATGTCCCTACTTGGAAAAAGCCTTCTTCAGCCAAGCTCAATGAGCTCAATTCATGGCTCCTCAGTGCTGTGTGGTCCAGATGTGAGCAGGGGACCCAAACACCCATCACGAAGCTATGCGGGCTACGAAGACACATAGGCACAGGCTGAAATGTCATTTTTTTCTACTCTGCAAAGTAGGTAATTCATTTTGCCACATAATTCAGAGGATATTGACATAATGCCCACAGCAAAATTATGTACCTATTCTTGGATTAATTTAAATTCCCACTGAATTAGAGGCGACCCTGCATACATTTATAAACGAACAAGGCTAATTTGATGTAAAAACACACCTGGCTCAAATGAAAAGGAAACTTCCACACAGCAGAAGGTCCACAGAATAAAAGGACCACTCATGCAGCTGTCAGGAAGAGCCAGGGGGCATCGCACCGAAGTTTACAGTCACACACTGAATCCATTTCTTGGCTTTTCCACCATTTAATTAGGAAGAAACAGTTAGACCACAGGAGCCTCATAGGCAATAAAGGGCCCAGGGGCTTAGGAAGGTGACTGCATTCTCTAAGGGGTTTGGCATTCACAGACACTCCCATTAGTCTGATTATCTCCTAAAATATGAAGGAAAGGAATGGTGGCAGCATTTGGACCAGAGAAAGATGTTTAAAAGAACATCTACTGCTGCCTTTTGTTCAGAAGAAAAGAGATTCAAGTTCTATGTTAATGGCTCATTTCTGTATCTGTTTCCCTTCTAGTTCAACATCTATAGCCCTTCTAGTACCTAAGAGAGTCTCTTTCTCTGAAGAGATTTTATAATGTCACACAAGGGGCCAGTAAGACGGCTCAGTGAGTAGAAGCACTGGTCTCCATGCCTGACACCCTAGGACCCACATGGGGAAGGAGAGAACTGACTCCCTTAAATTGTCCTCTGACTTTTCTATTCACACCATGGCATGGATGGATGTGTGTGAGCTGGGGCACAATGTTTTTTTGTTGTTATTGTTGTTGTTGTTTTTTAAAAAAAGAATTTAAATAAACAAATTATTAAAATTAAATTTTTTACATAATTTTTAAAACAACTGTTTAAAAGTCACATCAAAACATTACTCAGTCTGAGTTTAAGAGACAATAAAAACATGTTCAAGTACTGCCAGATCTCAAATAAATGTATGAAGTCTATGAATAGATTAATGTGAAACGACCGGCAACTATTTTCAGATGGATTAACCACCATTCTAAAGACAACCTGAGAGCGATCCCTCAATTTCACATGGTCCTGGGAACTGACAGTGTGTGCAAGACAGAAGAACATGAAACACCAAGACAGATGGCGATTTCATAACTTTCAGGCACTTGGGCAAGGTCACTCATTCAAGATTAAACAAGATGATTATAAACTCCTGACAAATTCCTTTTAAAACTCAGTCTCATCATTTTAGAGCCATTGTACTGTATAATGTCTCAAAACTGTATCAGACGTGGGCTCAAAGGAGTTATGAAAGATCTGTACAAAGAGATACCAAAGGGAGTCTGTGTAAGACTATCTCAGGGCTGGGAAAGACATTCTCAGTACATCTGTACTCAGCATTGAAAAGCCAGTATATGATGAGCTAGCATAACCTCATTTGTGTTAAGATTTATTTATTTAATGTATATGACTATTTTGCCTACATGTATGTATGTGTACCAAGTGTGTGTCTGGACAGGGTCAGAAGAGGGCAACTGATCCCCTGGAACTTGAGTCATGGACGGTTGTGAGCCACCATGTGAGTGCTGGGAACCAAATCTGTATGCTCTGCAAGGGCATCCGGCTGACAGCCTCATACAGACGGAGAGACAGACAGACAGAGGCAGAGAGACAGACACACCCACACCCATGCACAGTCTAGAAGAAGATAATGAATAAGGGATATTAACAACGAGAAACAGTGAAATACAAAACCAAAAAACTCTTAAATGGTAAGAATAAAATTTGTTTTTCGTTTTTACTTCTTGATACATTTCCTGGGTTTACCAAACCTAAATTCTGAGGTAAGAAAAACTTGAATTTAAAAACATATAAGCAGAATCAACTACATTGTGGAACAGCCTGCATATAAATCACATGGCAAGCCCATCTGCCAACAGCGAAGGTGGACCTGTCAAGCCAGCCATGTAGACCACTTCAGACTGCCTGCCAGCCATCTGTGTCGCCCACCTGGCTGGAATCTCAGGGTCCTTCACCCATGTGAAAACAGGAAGTCCCTGCCCTCAGGGAAGACTCAGTTTGGAAGCTTGGATTCGGCCCTTGAAAGTTCCTCATGGAACAAAACAGCAAAGTTACAAGTACCAACTACATTCCAGTCACCTTGGAAGACCATAGCTTCCGAGGAGCAAGTAAATGGTAAGGACTTCCATGAAGGACCTCTCTATTTACTGTTTCAGAATCCCAGCTACTGACTGCAGGAGCAACCCTCATAGCAGCACTAAAAGGCAAAAGCCTTTTGAAACAAAACTGCAGAGAAATGCATGTTGGTTCAGACACCCACTTGTTTGGAAAAATCTTACACCTTTTTTTAATAGAAAACAGGGGTGCTGGAAATGCAACTCAGAGGCAAGAGGGCCTGCAGAAGCATTAGGTTTCGATTCCAGTATCCAAAATCTGTCAATGAAGAGGGAGAAGAGGAAGGCAGAGATAGACTCTATGTAGCTAAGAGGTGGGAGGCGATCTGCAGTTCTGGAAAGAGTTTTAGCTTTGCTCTCATTGCTCCATGAGGAGCCTTCTTCAAGGGCAGACTCACGCCAAGCACCCAAATTGCACAGTCCCTTGAAGGCAGGCAGCCATTCTTGTTTTCACACTGGTAAAAGACCCTGAGATTCCAGCCAGGTGGACAACCCAGATGGCTGGCAGGCGGTCTGAAGCCATCTCCATGGCTGGCTTGACAGGTCCACCTTCACTGTTGGCAAATGGGCTTGCTTCTACCGAGCGAGGCTCTAGCCATCTGTAACCGGATTTATCTATTGATAACCCAAAACACACGAAAAGCAGTCTGGGCTTCGCAAATGCGGCCAAAGGGTAACTTTCTCATCAAGGAGCTTCATTTCCGGTGATTTATTATTTTGGCTGATTTGGGCATACTTCAGCATCTATAAATAATCACGTGAGCACCAAGCAGGATGTTAATTATTTGATTTAGAAATAATCCATTACTGAGCATTTTCTTAAATTGCTTCTGGCGCCCTGTTAGCACCCTTCATGAATGGAGTGAAGTTGCTGGTGGCACAGAGAGTCAGTGTGGTGTGGTCCAGCCATCCCTGTGGACTCCAATCTAGTTTACTACCAGTCAGCTCTATAGAGTACCCTGAGGGAGGTGAGCCCTTGCTGGCCCCTTTGCCTGTGGACCTCAGTAGCCCTCCTCCATGGCTGAAGTTTGTCACTGAAGAAAACTCCCTTAAGACTGGAGAAAGAGCTATCCATGACCGTTTTAGACCACATATTTAGCTACTAGATGATGTTCAGAGGTCTGAACAATAATGAACATTATAGCAAGCATCATTTTCTCCAATAACTATATAAATAATTCCAAGACTCACAGGGATATTTGAGATTAAATAAATTTATAAAAAGATTTGTTTTGCTGATCGCCCTTTGAAATCCACTAGAAAGTCTGTCCTTTATTCAAAAAGTACAGACTTGGAATGAGAGAAACAAATCCCAAAAGTCAAGTGAATGAGTTCAACTGAATGTCTGCATCTGGTCTTTCATTTCCTTCACCTGGCCGACACCTAAGTATCTGACCTGTGTGGTAACCACCATCAGAGGCTCCGGATAAGCAAGCGACACAGACTACCCACACAGAATTTTTCCCAATATCAAGAGGATTCTGGGAAAGAGTAGTATCTAACAGAGAAAGCACTTTGGAGTAAAGTTTGAAGTTTTGACAATGATATGCTTCCCCCCAAGTTTCATTTGCAAGGGAAACACATCACTATTTTCCCCAAAGGGCATCAAACTTTTCAGAATTAAGAATTTGACTTTTACATACACCTTGGGTAAGCACTCCCAAGAGGACTTACAATAATGAAATTCAATGGGGAGAAAAAGTGTGACTTTATTTTGTGTTTATGATAACTCCAAGTCTCATATGGGATAAGCCCCCCACTAACTATACTGAAATCAACATGAGAAAATTTCAGAACAAATAAATGGATATCTCAAGAATTTAGACCACGACAAATCAAGGATTTGCATTAGCATTTCTTAGCACTGAATCTTGTAAGCAATTATGCATCAGTGTCACTAAGTAGCCTGAATTCCTGTACTAACCCGGTGCATTTATTATCTTGACTTTTATTAATTCTAATTTTTACAGTACATAATTCCTTCCCCCTTGGAGGCTAAGCTTACTTACAGAAGAAACCATGCATAGCATTAGCCATAACTGTCATCGTTACCCTAGGATGTCAAAATGGACACCAGTGATTCCCAGGGTTCCGATTTTAAAACAGCTTTGTTTGGTTGTTGGTTGGTTTCAAACACAGCTCAGGCTGGCGTCAACTCACCGCAGAGCTCAGAATGACCTTGAACTTTTGACCCTCTCACTTTGTGCTTAGGCTTGGTTTTATGCAATACTAGGAAATGGAGCACAATAGGGAAGTATTTTACCAATTGAACAACATCCCCAACCCTTGATTTTAGCTTTTGATTTTAAGTCCACTGCAAAAACTAAAAAAGAAAGAAACCTAACCCATAATACTGTCAATTATAACAGCAATTGCGACAGGCCTCACAAGAGGTGGACAGTTTGAACAGCTATGTTCACCATCAAAGCCATTTGTAAATCCAGTGTGCCTTGTGAGTGAAATGAATGGCTTCTGTCAACTTAGCATTTGCAAGAAAGCAACTAAATGAAAAGGCTTCCTGAAGAGTTTAACCTGGGAGAGCAGAGACCATTGCATCGACCTCCACACACCCGACCGAGTGTTGAAACGGGCGGGCGAGGCGCTTGCTGGAGAGCCCAGCCCTAGACAAGAGCTCTCCTGACAGGGGGTGGATCATGTTGGAAGTTAGTGGTGTTCCCCAGCAGACCTGACTGTAAATGACCCTGCCTGGTGGGGCCAGGCAGTGTCATAAATCAAACGACAGCAATTCTGCCACCAGAGAAAGTCAGAAACGTGCTGGGTCAGTGTCTCATGCCCAAGTGGCAGATGATACTCTGGGTAAAGGAGAGAAAAGAGTCACCTATCTAAATGCCCCTCTGGTTGAGAGGCCCAGGCAAAAAGATAACGAGATGAGCTTCTCAATGGGTTCCATGGAGCAAGCTCCCCTACGATCTGCTGCCTCCAGTCCTCCGGGGGAAAGCACAGGAATACACAAGCGGCATTTGGAAGGAGCAACCTGGAAGAATGTTTCTCATACCTATGAAGCCTGACGAAGCCTTATGCGCTGTCCACCTGTTTCTTTATTTTGCTTTTCTATTAACTGGCTCTTACTGTATTTTCTGGAGTATTGATCAGCAATGGATTGCAGGGCTTGGAGCAGGTAGGTGAGAGGCGCCTGCTACACCCAGAATCAAGGTCTGCATGAACAATTTCCACATTATGCTTGCAAAGATACTCATTTGCCTACTGTCGTCTCTTAAATTAGTTGAATATTAAGGTTTCCAGAAGTAGGTAATTTTGCCCATGTGTAATATATTAAGCTCCCTTGATTAACATCTGAATTAATCTAGAAATATTTGAATTGAGGGCCAACGAGATACCAAATAATCAAAACTGTTCTGAGGAACAGAAATATTAATTAACATTTCCTTTGGAAAGGAGGAGCTCTGGGGTCCAGAGTTTAGGATCGATCGTCCGATGCCACACACCGTCCCCCTTCAAGGAGGTAGAGCGCGTAAGTCAACAGGGATTCTGGGAAGGTCAGCAACGTAAAGGTACTTAATCATTGGCATGTGACACTTTCCCCCTAAGAGACAGGGCTGCTGTCTAAACCAGACTGGCCTGGAATTCACAGAGATCTACCAGCCTCCACTTCCCCGAATGCTGTGATCAAAGGCAGGCACCATGGTGTGCAGCTCAAATGAGTACTGATGCCTGTGGTGCCCGTCTTGGTTGTCAAGCTGCTGGGCATTCCTGAGAGGGATTTTCTTGACCAGATGACTTGAAGCAAGAAGATCCACCCTAAGTCTGGGTCTTTCAGGGTTGCAATAAAGACTGAAGATCAGGGTTCTCCAGGAATCCTCCTTGGGACTGCTGAGACATTCAGCCTGATACTGAATGAGACAGCCATTGTTGGACTACACGGACAACATTCCCCCTTAGACAATCTAATAATTCCGTGTGTGCGTGCGTGGTCTAGGAGGTCTGTTCCTTTAGAGCAGCCAGCCAGCCTGATACGACATCTTAATCAGGAAACACAATTCTAGAAACGCTGACATACACAACTCTAGATCGCAATAAAAAGCAGTCCAGAGTAGAACTTTGCTAGTTGCCTCCCTTCTTCAATAACAAATGGATCTGACCCCATCCAACCTGCTATCAAGAAAGGTGGGGTCAAATGGAATGAATAAATATATGTGAAATCATAGCAGGTTAGCTGTTCAGGAGCGAGAAGAAGCTCCCCTCGTGCAGTGGCATTTCACTTGTACTTTAATAAATAAACTTGCCTGAGGATCAGAAAAGTAAAACAGGCAGCAGTAACACACACCTTTAATCCCAGTTGCCACACCAGCATGCCAGAGCAACCAGACAGCCATGGTGCGTGCCTTTAATCCCAGCCCTAGAGAGGATTATAAAACAGGAGGAGACAGCTCTCAGGCCATCTCATTCTGAGACTCTTGGAGGCAGCACCATTTCTGACTGAGGTAGAGGTAAGAGCCAGTGGCTGGCTATTTTGCTTTTCTGACCTTCAGGTTGAGCCCCAGTTTCTCCCTCTGAATTTTTATTAATCATGCCTCACCCTTGCCTTGCCCCCCCTCAATCCTACCCTACCCTCCCACACCCACCACCATCTACAACCACTGAGGGTTGTTGACTGGCTTCCGGCCTCAGTTCTCTACTTCCTGATTAGTCATAAGGTGAACAAGTTAAGCTGCAAGCTCCTACTGCCACAGACCTAACCCCAGAGCCATACCCTCCCTGCCAAGATGGACACATTCCCCCACAAGCATGAACCCCAAGCCCCCTTCCCTCAAGCTGCTTGTTCTCCATTCAGCCCCCCAGACTCCACACACTCAGGATGGATGATAATTCTTAACAGTCACATGTTTACTGGGCCACCTTCTGGAACACTCTGGTAGGTATAATTCTTCCTTGTCCATGCAGGCTGGACCCAGAACAGAGCCAAGAAGAAACCCTTCACTGGGCAGAAGCTGCAGCAAGGGTTGACTCCTGTCGACTTGGCCTCCACCTCCACTTAGATATTCTCTAAGAACCACAGTAGTGCAGGACTTTGGTGTTGAGGTTCCCATGACGACAGGCAGTTGCCCCCCACCAAACCACTTGCTGTCTGCTCCCTCGGTACTCCTAAAATACTCAGGAATGACCCATTGAGCTGGGTCAATATCGCATTGATCTTAGTGGGTGAACAATCTAAACATAAATGGTATATCACAGCCTGAAGAGAGAACACTCTGGGAAGAAAAAATTCATGTCAGGGCTTAACAGTACCTCTCCCCCACCCAATGGCAAATTCCAGCTCCCATTCAACATCTGGCTTTCCAGCTCAACAATCAATAATAATATACTTTCTCTTAACTCCTAATGTCAGCCTCCCCGGGCTCCTCTGTTTACTTCAGAGGCGGCCTTCAGAAATTCACACCACTTCTGCAAGGTCATGTGGCCAGTGAAATGTAGGACAGGGAATCAGTTTCTCTTCCAACCACCAAACCACGAGGTCTTTGTTAAGGTCAAAATTATCATGAAACATTATTTACATAGCACACAAGAAACGCAGCTTGGCAGCTGTTATACACACGAGCTGCTGCGTGCAATAGCACCAAATAAAAAGATAAGGAGTCCTGCAATTTACTTACTGTTCACATAAACGTTAAATGTCACGGAAGCACTGACATCAGAGTTGGACACCAGAAAGGTGTAAGTGCCTCCTTCTGTGCCTTTTAATCTGGTCAGATGAAGTTCGTTCACGTACCTGCAAAAGAAGGACAATAAATCAGCCCCCTGCAGACAGTCTGTCCTAAAATGCAAGTCTCTGGCGCTGTTTCTACTTGAAAAGAGATGCCTATTGGGGGGAAAATATCAATGAATCATTGAATTCACACAGACACGCACATCACTGCATTTGGGACAAAAACCTGCATGTGAAGACACAGCAATAGGCTAGCCAAGCCTTTGCCTACCTGCCCCAGGCTACCCTCGTGACCACTTCCTATTCTGCCCACACTGTAGCAGCACCTTGAACTCTGTCCTAGCTCAATAGCCTGCACACACCCTCTGTTTTCATGTCAATTCCTCAGGCTCTAGGGATCCACAGAATCACAACCTCCTCTACCCATTGTCACCCTGCCTTGCTTCTGTAAATAACGCTGTTCCTTTGACTCCCAGGGTCCCCAGCAATATTTGTTATTCAAGTGTCTGCTCTACTCAGGGACCTACAAGTTGGCTGTGAAGATGGGACACCGGATAATCCTTGAGCTAATGTGAGCTCTAGATGGATGGATCAGCCGTGCAAGACCATGGCCAGCTACCCTGCTCAGTGCCCTTGCTCTCTCTCTTTCCACCACTCAGTAGACAAACTGCTGCTAGATCAAACTTCCTAATCTCAACCTGGTGTGTAGGTGCCTCTCTCTGCCCTGTGCCTCTCTCCGGGCCTATTTCCATGCTCCCACGAACCCCTGTTGTGGGGTGTAGTTCAGCACACCTCACATCTGTACCCTTCACCCAAGGGTCCCCTTGAATGGCCAGGTACAGAAGCTCAGTGCAGAGTTCCCTAAGGTCCTTTCTAAGCAGCTTTCCTGTTCCCTCAGCTTTCTCTCTGCAGAAATCCCATGCCACTGACTCCTGTCTCAGGCTCAGCTTCTAGGGAACTGGGTCCTTTTTAATTCCTTTTTAAACAAATGCATGCAAGATCCCAATGTAAGTATACCTCACCTCAGCCAGGCCTCTCCTACTGGGTAGGTACCAACTTGGCCACTCCTCCCTCAACTGGGCCACTGCTCTCCAACTTGGTACTCCCCAACTCGGTCACTCCTCCCCCAATTGGGCCACTGCTCTCCTNGTACTCCCCAACTCGGTCACTCCTCCCCCAACTCGGTCACTCCTCTCCTACTTGATACTCTCCAACTCAGCCACTCCTCTCCTACTGGGTGCTCCCCAACTCCACCCTCTTCAGCCCAACCATCAATAGTCCAGGCTAGCCTATCCATTCTCACTTGTGTTCACCCAACAGGCAGCAGCTCCTGAGTGAAATAAACCCCAACCAGTTACCAGCAGCTTCTTAGTCATTTGATCTTGGTCACCTCGGTTCACCATTCTGGGCTTTGGTTTCCTCATACACAAAAATGGGGGACATTAAGAGTGCTCCAGAGCCAGGGAGAAGAGTGGGTGAAGACGCGACCAATACGAGCACCTGAGTTTGATCCCAGGAACACATGGAAAAGGCAGAAGGAGAGAACTGACTCCTAAGGGTCTCTGAGCTTCACGCGTGCTGTGGGACGCGCTAGGGATGCATTGCCACTCGCTGCGTTGTTCGCTACACAGCCACACAATAACAAACTCCATTTAAAAAAAAGTGTCCTTCTAAGATTTATGCTGAGACAGGTCAGGCATAAATGACAGAAACAAATGAAAGCACACAAGGCATCATTACTGCTACTATTGGAACTATAATGTTTCAAAGATCTAATAAGAGATCTGATATTAAAGAAAAGGAATTGATCACCTGGCCCAAAGCTTAATAATTCATAGTTACCCTCAGAGTTTTAATAAAGTAGTAACAATACTAACTTCCCTTTCTTACTAAGGAGAATTCTTGTGTCCTGAAGATGTGACAGTCATTGTTTTGGGTTACCCTTAGAAACTAAGAGAAAAGTAACCCCCACTTTCCAAAAGAGAAACTGAGTCGGCATACATACACCTGTGTGTAGTGAACAACCTAACCCATGACAAAATGGAATCCTCGGCTGAGGACACAGGTGGCTCTAATCTGACATCTTTTCATGTGTGGCAAGGTCACCAAAACAGGACCTGGGAAGGCAGCTGGGAGAGAAGGACTCACGTCCCTTTCTTACCTGATGTTACTTTTATTATCAGATTTGAGATAATCTTCCCACTTGTTAGGAGAGGTCCTGTTCATATAGATCCATTGCTGATGTTCAGGTTTGGGGTAGGCCTCATATTCAACCACCAAATCTACATTTTCTCCATCGTTTACAAATACCGTAGTGTTCTTCACGGGGAAGATGTTGATGAATCCTTTATCTGATTGTGACAGAATAAGACAGCCATCAATATTCACAACTGACAAGGAACACACGTCACCTTAGGATTACAAATATGACTCCCAGCGTTGAGGAGCAACCAGGGAGAAGATGTGAGCCCGCCACTGCCCTCCTCCTGCTCTTTACTCCGTCCTTGGATGAGAAGAGGCACACACCCAAGACCCCGCCTTATATAATGCATCACTAGCAATTCCCTAAAAGGTCCTATTCAGCCACTGTCTCCACACTTGTGAGGTTCAAGGCCTAGGGTGTTTTACTAAAATATCCCCCACCTAGACCCAGAACAATTACAAACATAGCAAGAAAGCATCACCACCGAGTGAAGGCTAGTCCGAGCTGTAATGTGTGATGAAAATGATGCAGAAAACATCGTGTATCTGAAGAGAAGGATCTGGCCATCAGTCAGACAGCATTTTAACACAAAAACCGGACTCTTACTTCTTATGGGGGATAGCGGTGGATGGCTTTGGAAGCAACTAAAGGAGAATATCATGAAGGGCAAATTGGAATTATGGAAATGGGAAAGAGGACATTAAACTGCAGCTATGGGGGAGAATGTTTAGCTAAACTGGTAATTAAAATATGGAGAGCACTTTCCACTTATTAAAAATAGCAAAACTAATTTAAAATAAACCCAAGAATCTCAAGTGTGTTCAAAGAAGCGCCGAGAACCACACACGACAAACTGGCACGCTTCTTCTCAGAACCCGTTAGTGATCGAGATTTTCTTTTTTTAAATTATCTATTTTTAAGTCTAAATCCTATAATTTCCATTTGAGGACTCTTCTTAAAATGGGTTAGAGATGCACGAAGTGCTATTTGTACAGGTTACAATAACTCTTGAAATGACAGAACATTGGTGAAGTAAATAATGCAGCCTTAGAAATGGCCATATAACAATCCAAGAACCAGCCTGAAAAAGAGCAATCAACTAATTGCCCAGTTTTATTTTTATAGCCATCATTTAGGGGATGCTCACTATGTGCCAAGAACTGCCCCAGGCACTTTAGTACACATTTTATTTAATAATTATGACATTATGTCACTCTGGAACATAGAGCTGCAGCCTCTAATTTATAGATGAAAAGCAGGTTATGGGTTTTTTCTGCATGTATGTATGTATGTCGTGTTTGTTGTCTGGGGGTATGGTACATGCACATAAACAATAGAGATGCCTGTCAGGCTAGAGCAGCACGCCAGGTGCCTCCCTCACCAAAGGCCAACCTGATGCCTTGAGACAAGGTCTTCCACTGTCACAGACCCACCATTTCAGCGAGACTGGCTGGCCGGGAAGCTCTCGGGACTTGCCCATCTCTGTTCCCCCCCCCCATGGGGCCACAGTCATGCACAGCTGTGCTTGGTTGTTTTTATGTAGGTGCTGAGGATTTGAATTCCACTTCCTGAGATTTTCAGAACAAGTGCTCTTATCCACTAAGTCATCTCCCCAGCTCCAGGTTAGAGATGGAGAGATAACTGTTTAATTTATAGGTAATGCTTGTTATCTCTAATTTAGAGATGAAATTGAAGATTTAGATTTGGATCCAAAAACATAAAGCAAAGTCTAGCTTCGAACACAGGATCTAAGAGAAGCCAAGAATGGCCTCTTTTTTTAGAGTCTCTATACATGTTAAGTGAGAGAGAATAAGAACATGAATAAAACTGTATGTATAATGAATAATGAAAACCCATATACAAAAATAAGCAAAATACTCAAATCTTTAAAATCAGCTACATCGAGTTAAAGTTTAAATTTTATTCTATTTCATTTTCAAATGCTTAAAATTAATTGTAAACTTTCACTAACTTTGCAGTTATCTGCATATACACAAGAGACTGTCACTGTAGTTGGGTTCCCCCCTCTTTTTTTTGGCTTTTTTAGAGTCATTGCAGTTTTTAATGCTCTCTGGTTGCCTATAGGTTCAGAGTCAAAAACAGGATTGTTCCAGTGTCCTCTGGCTACTGAACCAATTCGAAAAGAATTATTTTCAGGGTGGAATGAAAAAAATCTTCCAAAATAAAAAAAACTGGAGTTGGAGCTGGTCCTGTCTTAACATCAGAATCACAAACAACATAAACCCTGCCACTCTTTAAGACAAAGCAGGGGTTTTTATTGTTTGCTAGATCTTGCTATGTAAAAGAAGAAATGTTACATCACAGGGTCATACATCCAGACACTGCACAATGAAAAAAATATTGTAGTTACCATAAAGCAAATATGTAAGTGGTCCTGGGTTTTCTATAATCTCCTTTGCTCAATATTGGTGTTATGATTTGACTATAAAGGATATTCCTCCCACAGGCCCATATGTTAAAGGCTTAGTTGCTAGCAAATAGGCTTGTTGGAAGCGACTGGATCATGAAGGGTCTAAATTCATCAATGAGTATCCATTGGTAACTACTGCTGAATGGAACAGGAAGGGGTCTGTTTGAAGCAAACGGGGTCATTATGGGTATGCCTCTGAAGAGTCTGTCTTGTGCCTGGTCCTTCGTGAGCATCTCTCTGCCTCTCTTCCGCCTCCTGCTCCCACCATGATGCTACAGACTTGCCTCAAGTCTCCAGAAGGAACCATGAGCAATGGAATCTTCCCTCCTTTGAACTGCTTGTGTTGGGTGTTTGGCTATACTAACAAAGGCTGACTTAACACAGTAGGATTGTGTTCTGTGGTGGAACAAAGCTTTCCATTTCTATAACGTAAGAATTATTAAGACTCTACCTTAGGTACTATAACATAAAAAGGGACTAAACAAACTGTTACATTCAGTCGTTTTTCAAATACCCTTTTATTAATAAATTGGTGGCACATTAACTTCCCATCAGTCTCAAACGCTATGTCAGACAGTCCCATAAAAATCTGCCTCTCCTCATCTCCAATGCTGTGGGAGCTGGAGGTTGCAGAGAAAAACTGGAGGACATTAGACAGCAAGTGGCAGAGCTCCTAACCCAAACCCAGGTCCGATTCCATCTGCTCTTGCCACAAAAAAATGACCAAAAGGTACTGAGGGAGATGGTAGGGTACTCATTTGCTTCGCGATCATAAGCTTTTTATGATCTAGATGCAGCCCCACAACATGAGTTGTGGGCCTTCACTGTACACAATTCTAAATATTAAAGAATAAAAATAAAAGTCAGCAGGATCCCACAGTCTTACTCTAACGTCCATCCCAGGTTGGATCTGAACCCCCTCACTGTCCTTTCCTGTCCCACCACGACCCACTCCTAACCCACGGTAAAACCAGATTTGGATTTCACAGCCACGGGGCTGGCTTTCCAGTCACACATTTCTAATTCTTGGAAACTGATGAATGGATTTTTAAAATCCGATTACATACTACAATATGCTCAAAACATCCTTCCTAATTGCTTTCTGGAGCTGAAGAGGATATATCAACATGCTCCCCAATCAACTTAGCAAATTAGTGCTTATGGAGTTTAATATTTTAAAAGCATAGCCCTCTATTCAAATTAATAAATGGCTCACGATCACATTTGGGGACAGAGGAGCACACTTTCTGTGTGATGACTCTATAATTATAAGCGGAGAATCTTCTGTGTTCATCTGTTGAGAGACTTTCCATTAGAACTTGGGCAGAAACACCACATTTTTATGACATAACTAAAGGGGGTTAAAAAAACACACAGAGCTCTGTTCCATAAATTACTGAAATCTGGGGTGGGGAAAGAAGAGAGACAAAAACAAACAGTGCTTTGCTTTATTACTGCTTACAAAGATGAGTTTCACCATGCTACATGTGGGCTATCAAAAGCAAGTAGCAAGAAAATGGTTGCATTAAAAAGGTATGAATATATATATATAATTTTACAATTCAATTACATTAAATATGGACAATTAAAAAACACATAGGAACCAAAGAAAGAATGAATGAAAGAAAAAAAGAAGAAACTTATGAATAAAATAATTTTGAGACAATTATTACTGGTCTGGGTAAAACAAAAAATAGCAAGGAACCCACTATGTGCTGCCTCTCTTTAAGAGTAGCTGCATGGGGAATAAACACTTGTGGAATTTCTAGCCTTGGGAAGACCAAAGCTAACCCTACTATGCTGAGCAGATGTGAAGAATCTGGGGGCAGAGAGAAGACCTGCTCTAAGCAATGCTTGCCAGGACCAATCCCGCCTTCCTGAAGGCCTCAACGATGAAATTTCAAGCTACAGTGGGCAGGGAGGGAGAAGAGCAAAAAAGGCTGGAGAAGCCCAGTTCAGCACAGACCATAGAGGGACTAAAGCCGACAACCGACAAAAACAAAGTACGGGAAGACAGAGAAATCCTCCAGGCTCTACGCATCTTTGATGCCTGACAAAGAACATCTATGTCCATTTCCAGGCTCATATCCCTCAGCAAAGGCTACAGTGTGGGGGCAAAGTCAGTGTGTGCTTTGCTTGCTGGGGGTGGGGAATTGGGAGCACAGAATGACAGGTCTGAACTTCAGGGGCCGTTCTCCATTGTCTTTTGGGGCAAACTGGTAGGATTTTGTTTGGTGTTCTTCTGGCAAGAGGCTCCAGGGATAATATTCATTCATTCATTCATTCGGTGATAATACATTCTACGAATCGGTTCTTAGAATCCCATTTGCATAAAAAGGAAACTATCTAGCAATTTCTCCTCTCACTATTGCCGGTAATTTATACATTCCCATAGAGATATTTACCTACTACTTTCAAGGTTGTTGTGACATTTGCTGATCCAAAAGTATTATTGGCATAACACATGAACACTCCAGAATCGTTAACTCTTGCTGAGCTGATAGTCAGTGTCTCCTGGCGTTCATAATCGAAGTCACCCCGATGCCAGCTACTATGTTTCACCTGCGCTTTAGCCTGCAGTTTTCAGGAGGAGAAAAAAAAAAATCAAAGATTACCATATAATTTATATTCAAGATCTTTCCTAAATTAAAAATAGCAGCAATTAACTTCTCCATATTAGCATTCATTATACACTACTGAGGAGAAATAATAAGGCGTCGTGACAAGCCTGTCACTAGAACCCTTCATATCACAGGATTATATTGAAAGATAGTCATTATGAATGATTGGGGGAAAATGAGAAAAATTCCTTCCAAGTTCTCTGCAGTATTAGATTTTAGTCGTCCCCCTGGAAGAACTATTACAGAATACTGATGTTTCATAATGAGTCAGCACACTTACATCATAGTAACATTTCGACCCTACCCCCTTGAAGGCAGGATCTCCATGTAGCCCAAGATATCCCAGGGTAGCTTCTAATGCCCTATGTAGCCAAAAATGACCTAGAACCTCTTCTTGAGTGCTGGGGTTACTGGCCTACTCTGCCTGAGTGCTGGGATCACTGGCCTACTCCGCCCGAGTGCTGGGATCACTGGCCTATGCCACCATCAGGCACAATTTCTGCTGTGCTATGCACTGAGCCCAGGGCTTTACAAGCATGCGTGCGAGGCAAGCAGGCTTCAGCTGAGCTCCATCTCCAATCCTTCCTGTTACCTTTTCATGTGTGCATCTAGGGACTAAAAGGAAACATATAATCTCTGTATTAACATCTAGTCTCTTCAAAACTAAAATGAGAATCACAATACATACAGCTGACTTGGAGGTTCACCACAGTTAATCAACCCAGTCACATTTTCTGAACTACGGAAGGGATGGGGCACATGACACATACAAGACCACATCACAAAGCATTTGAGCAGGCTGACCAGAAAGGACCATGGCTCTGCCCTTGTGACACGGCTCTTGTGATCTGGCTGCAGACCACACATGGAGAGATGCTTGCATGGGAAGTACCACAGGCAGCCAGCGTTGGGCCACGTTTGCTGTCACGCGCACAATGTGTGTTGCTGTTACAATGGGGAAACAGCCACTCAAGGACACGAGCAAGCAGGAGCTGCTACTGGGTGGCCGGTGCTCGTAATGGGAACGATGCTGGAAAGGAGCATGGCAGGACCCACAGGTCCTCAGATCATCTGTGTCTAAGGGACATAACAAGACAAAAGTTCTAGGATGTGACTGCCATTACACTTGAAACAACATGAATATCCATAAGGTAGATGTCACAATGAAGACTATGTCTGTTTAGGAAATAAGAGAATTTCTTTTTTTAATTACTTAGCACAGGAGGGGGCAGGGTAGCTCACCTCCATAGAGCCAACATTTAGCAGCTGAGACGGGCCAATGGCTACAGGTTCAAGGCCAGCTTGGGCTACAGTAGTGAGAAACTATCACAAACAAGCATCACTCTTAAAACTGCAACCAAGTGAAAAGGCACGCACATGGGGAAAAGACAAGAGAAACAAACAAGGAAAACACACAGGCTACCTGGCCACTTGTGACCATGGAACACTCCAAATGTGGTAGCTGCGAGTCCACATATAAGATATGCTAGATTCTGGCTACTTAGAATTATCTAAGATGCAGAATACATTAATAACTTTTATGGTAATTTTAGTAAGAAATGATAATATTTCTTATTTCTGAGTCAAATATGACATTAAAATCACTTACTTTTGGAATGTGTCTACTGGAAATTTTTAAATGGCCTGTGAAGGTCACATTATATTTCCATCATATATACAGCATTGCTAGTTGCAAACACAGACAATGCCTTTCTTTTTCTTCGTATAATTATAGTTTAAGAACTGTTATTCAGGCATGGAGACTGAAGACCTTACACAGGCAAAGCAAGTGCTCTGCTACAGAGCTGACGCCCAGCCCACGAGGTTTGGAATCCTATGACATTAAAATAAGCATACATAAAAGTTGATGGCCCGAGGATTAATAAAAGAGAATCTATGTGGCCATTAATTGGCTGTGAGCTCTTGATCAAGTCAAAGACACAGCTGGCCTCGGCCTCTGTTTCTAAAAGGTGTGAGCTAATAATAGTGCTTTAAACGCTGTTCCCATACGGACAGCTGCAAATTCCAGGCCATCCCTTCTAGATGTTTATAAGTTGGGGCGGGGGAGCTGTTATTTTCCCACATAGGATCACTATCGAAACAAAATGAACCACCCTCATGATGGCCTTTAGGCCACTCTTCCTGAATTCTCTCCAAAGCCACAGTGACAACAACGAGCAGATGGGACACCACTCCCTACCAGGGCCAGAGAGTCCCCAAAAGGGCGCTCAGCACAAACTCTGAGATGGTCAGGGCAGAACAAAACAGCTTGGTCAAAAATGGCGTCCCAGCAACACCTCAAGTCAAAGACCACAGCTTAGCAACCAGCAAGCTCAGAAGTAAGAGCAAATAGAAACGTTAGCATTTGGAAAGCACTAGGAAAGCCAGCCGAAATCAATAGCCACCACAGAAACCCCAAGACGTCTGCTTGAGCAAATAATCACAGCCAATCTTAGGATCGCATTGTAGCTTCCATTTCTCATGAGTGAAACTTCCTCTAAATGGTCAGGAGCAAATATTATGGATTTTTAAAATAATCTGATAGTGCTAACAGCATTCCAAACTATGCCAAAGGATCAATAAAAGATTCCTGGTGAACCCTGGCCGAGAGCCAAGAGCCCCATCTGCAAGTCACACATTACATGCTGTCTGCACATGATTTGGTTTACTTTAACCCTTGGAGGCACACACTGGGATCTCCCCGAAGAGTTCCTAACACTAAAGAATTAGCTAGCATCACCAGTGGGTTAATGGGGAATGACATGCAGGGCTCCTGGGAAACGTGGTTCAGAGCAAAACCACCTGGGGCAATTGAATTTCTCATCTTAACAGGGCTAATTTCCAAACAGACACACACACACAGCCTAAATTGTTCTCTCATCTGAAATCAAGAATTATAGAAAGCCAATTAATATGGGATTGCATTCTGTAAGGTTAGCCCAAAATCCATACAGAAGCTATTACTTTTATTACATTATATGGTCTAAAAACTAAAACTTGCTTCTGAGTCATTGGTTTAAAAGAATGAGTCTCCAGTACAATTCATTCTCCTGGACAGTGGCAGGCTTCATAGACGAAGCAAGATATCATCCATTAAGGTCTGAACAAATATCATCATTATGCAGATCACCATGGTTATGCGTTTAGCACAAAACTCTTTATGCAGGCATGAAATTGTCAACGTTGAACATTGGCCAAGAGGAGGAGGAGGAAGAGGAGGAATGAAATGTATTTTTTTCATTTTCTCAATGTGAAATTAAGAGGAGCTACTGATAGCTAGGGAATCATCTACTAAAATACTTAAAAATAGAAAGGAAACTCAGTCAAAGGGAATTTTAATGCAAAATGTTAGGAAAATTAAGTGTTTTAAGAGCCTTGTTATTGAGTTATTTCAGAAAAAAAAGAAATATCCAAATAAAACTCTCTAAAATTGTCATGACAGTGCCCTTGCCTACCTAGCAGGCGTAATGCCTTTGGATTCAAGTCTTAGCACCGAAGGAAAGAGAGATGGGAGAGTGGAGTATCTGGCTAGAATTTATTTAAGATAAACAGATTTGCCCAACACAGCAAATCTAACATGCAGTAGGCATTCAGTATGAATTTGTCAACTGAATGAGAACATAAGCACGTCCAAACATTTCACATTAACGACAACCGTTTTATTAATAGCAACTAAAACAAACAGAAAACCATTAGCAACTTAATCTCAGGTAACCAGGCTCAAAGGGGGAGTTCGAGCTGCGTGAAGGGAGAACCCCATCCCTGGCCATTCTTCGGGGCTCCGAAGAGCCTTGTGGGCCACACATGACACCATTTATTCTCCACAAGAAGAGGAGAGAGGATTGCTGGCAACGCTTGCTATCATCTGGCCTAAGCAGGTTATACAGTTATTCATTTGCTTTGTTTCTGAATTTCCTTACTAAAGTTTAAAAAAAAAAGAAAAGGAAAATATTAAGTAATAACCTGAGGCTAGTGTCCACTCTTTTCTCAAAATAAAGTGAGAATATGGCAGTTATTTTCCACTAATAATAAAAATGCATATGTTGTAATATATACAGGCAAACGCAGCAAAGGTGAGTTGCTAACAGCCATGTGGTGTCCGCCAGGAGAGTCACCTGCAAGCAGGTTTGTAGAGAATCTATACAATCTCCCACACAGGGACAGCCACAAGCCACTAGGAATAAGCAAAAGTCCTTACCTGAGTGTTCCCCTTTATCCACATGGAGCCCACGGAACTAGACACATCCTTTATAGTGCATGTAACCGTAAATTTGTCCCCTTCCCTAAGGAGATGGCTTGTTTCGGGCACAGATACAACTGGGATGGCTTTGATGGCTAGAATCAGAAAAAATATCTGCCTGAAGTCAGTGGTTCCAACACAGCACGGATCTTAACTTCTCTTGGTTTAACGGTCATTTTCTTTTTTAAAAATATTATTTTAGTTGGGTGTGTGTGTGTGTGTGTGTGTGTGTGTGTGTGTCTAAGTGTATGCCATTTGTGGGTGTCTAAGAAAGCCAAAAGGAGGGTGTAGAGCACCCTGGAGCTGGAGATACAGGCACATGTAAGCCACTCAAGATCAGTGTTGGAATCTGAAGTGATCTTTTGGAGAAGTAGCATTCACTTTTAGTTCCTGAGCCACCTCTCTAGGCCCAAACTTGCTTTTCCTTAACTGTGGATAGCTTGCATTATATCATTAAATAAAATAGAAAACACAGTACATGCTAACCTAGGTGTATTGCTTGCACATCTAAATACACTACCAGTTATGTCATTTACCTCAGATGTATAGCCATTCACGCTGAGCGAAAACGACAGGAATGTCCACTGGATCATAAATACCACTGACTTTTCCAGCCAGGTGGAAGATGCTAGCACAGTGAAGCAGAGTTAATCTCTACCTGGTACACACTGGATGATTTCTTGAGGACCTCGCCTACAGCTAAAAATAGGCTCTCAGCCAGCGGGTACCTTTCCCATGTATTACACAATTACACCTTGCTTACTTCTAAAAACTTCAGGTTTTAAATGATTAAAATTTCCTTCATTTTAATAAATACAGCTTTTCAAAAGTGGATTAAAAAAACTCTCCTCATCAGTTGAATCCCAAAGCGATACTGATTTAGGTAACTTCAAATATGAAGCCTTGCTCATCTTTCGGCTACTGAGAGGCTCAATGTGACCCCACAGTAGTTAAGGTCCACAGGCCATGGGCAATTTCTTTCTCAGAGCTTAAATGGCTTGGGAATGCATTAGAATCAGTCATCTAAAGAAAAAATAATCAAGTCACTTGTCCACAGCAAATTAAAGAATAAACCCCTTGTTGACTAATCTTCTCAAATTAAATCTTCCCATTGAGCAGGAACACTTGTCGTAAGGATGTTGTCACTTTGGGATGCCCTAAACCAGCAAGGTTAGTGCCCATCTCAGTCAGCAGCAACCATGGGCCTGTCGCCCTAGAGGAATTCACAAATGGCATTACTTTGGAGGCTGGGAATCTTACTATCTATCATAGCTTGTGTCCTGATGCCCTAGGCTAAGAGGGCAGAGAGAGGCCAGCGGCGTCAGCAGGGTCTCCATCTCCCACGAGATAGTAAGAAACAACTATACCTGCCCTCACTTTCAGGATGAACCTGTCCGACAACATCCATTTGCCTCCCCGCTGGGCAGCACAGCGGAGACAGAGCCGGTGGTAGGTGCGCTTCACATTTTTGATGGTGATGCCAGCCTTGGGGTTTGGCACGAATGTCAGGTCCTTGGGGAGAGTTTTCCCATCACACTCCCTGAGGGAGTAATTGGACACCTGCGGGTCTGTCAGAGGGCAGCGGACCAGCGTGTCATTGTCTTCTTTCCCATACAAGGGAGGGTCAACCAGGAAAAGTACGGCAGGATCTGTGAAGCAGATCAAAAAGTCAGCATGCTGTGTGGTTGGACATAGACACTGTTTCTGTTTGGTTAGACTGGGACTTACTATACTGGCCTGAAACTCGAATGTAAACCAGGATGGCTTTGAACTCAAAAGAGATCCACCTGCCTCAGCTGGGATTAAAGGCGTACACCACCGCATGAAAACATTTTTTAAGACTTAAAGCATTACAAGCTTGCACAACACAATGACTTTCCATTTTTCTAAATTTGAATTTACGAGTACGTGCATGCAGACTGACGACTCGAAGGGGTGTCAGATTTCCTAGAGCTGGAGTTATACGTGGTTGTGAGCTGCCCAGTGTGGGTGCTGGGAACCAAACTGGGTCCCCAGTAAAACCAGTGGGTGCCCCTCAAGACGGTGCTTCCTTTCCAGCCTCCAACACACTGGCCTTTTGTGTACGCACCAAGGATCCAACGCAGGTCCTCAAGCTTGTATAGCGAGCACTCGTTGCACTAAGCAAGCATCCCAGCCCCCTGAAGCTGTCTTAAAATTATCCCCTCCACCTGGAAATCAAATGCTACAAACACACAAACGGAATCTGTTGCCACTGAAACACACTTGTTTTATCGTTTAATTAAGGAAAAGAAAAAAAATAAGTCTTCATGCCCAGACTATGATCAGAAGCCACAGCTGGTTTTCTACCTAGACTTTCTCTGTCATCAGGGTGTAGTCTCCAACAAGGTGCCATTTTCTTTCCTCACAGTGTTACAGACTGGTTAAGGGTCTAAGCATGAAGAACCAGTGTGAGCTCTGCTTCTGCTCCAGCTAACTCGGCCGCTTCCTCAGGCAGGCATTTGTCTATGCAGCCCGTAGTCAGGCCTAATGGTCCTTTCATTACCGCCTGGAAATTACAGAACACCTTCTTCTCCATCCAATGTCACCAGCAGCTGGGGGTGGGCTTAACAATTCGGAGCCGAACCCTGAAGCTAAACCGTGGCTTATCAGGTGAGCAGGTCTCCTCAGCTGCCTACTTAAGGAAGGACAACCGATAAAGCAGGCAGAGGCACAGTCAATTTCGTGGCAATCTTCCGAGGCAGCTTTATTAACCCCTGTTTGAGCATGCGAAGATTTATATAATTGTGTCTCCCTAACAATCCCCTAAGGAAGACTGCTCATCTTATCTAAAGACCTCAGTGAGAAACGGAGGCTTCAGGCTAGGCAGTACATCTCCCAGGCACAAGAAAGACATCTAAGCACACTCAGAACCGTAAGCACGATCTAAACGACAGGCCCAGTACCAATGCCACCAGTGCCAGGACCAAGGCTTTCATTCCCTGCAGTCTTGTTTGTCTCTTAAACTATCGTTAGCTTTGTTTTTAACGTCACCCAAAGGATGCAGCCCTTTGGGCTCTGACATCACAGCAAAAGCTCACATACAGATTGCTGGATTTGCCTAGAAAACAAGGTATGGGAATAGAAGTCACATCTCTTTGTCTTTTGTTTTGAAGAGGTTGTAATTGTTGAAAAGAGCCAACTCCAAAATAACATATGACTGATAAGGGATGCTTAGCTCTCTGAGATGTTTCTCTGGAATTTACTCCCTGAAGAGTGGGCCAAGTCTTTTGAAGTGCTAGTCTGTTTAGGCCTTTGGTTCCCTGAAGCGTTTTTTACTAAGTGGGAATATTTAGTATCTCAGGGCATTAAAATGCAGTTTTCCCAAAGGGCTTAATTTATTCTGAGGGTTGACTCCAAGAACCAGGACAAATGGGCTAACCAGATTGTAATCCAGTTACGGCCTTAGAGACCCCCAGCTAGGGTCACACTCAAAGCCACTGCGAATCAAAAGATAGGGAGGCCAGCAAAGGAAAACATTTATGTTAGGCCTTCAAGAACCAGCCGGGAAAATTCTGTCTGTGGTTTGATCACCCTACCTGTCACCTAAAAGTAAGAACAGGGTACTAGACATTCTATGACATGGCAACAGAGAAAGGCCAGCATTTACCTCTAACAAACACGTAAATAGAGCTGCTGAGGCCAGCACTGTTAATACACGTGTATTTGCCCGTGTGCGTGGCCTTGGCTTGTTCCTGAATCCACTCATTGTGCTTATTTTCACTCATCTGATTGATGGTCTCAAAAGTCCATCTGACGAAGGCAGGATCGACACACATCAGCCTGACTTTGTCTCCAGCTTCGACGATTAACTCCGGTTGCGCTGGCTGGATGGATGGCGGAGACAGCTCCCCTGGACTCACAGATGGCTGGGAAGTTCCTGCCAAGAAAAACAAGGGCTGTGTTGAGTGTGAACTGTCTTGGCGAAATAAAGCATTTCTTCTAATATTGAGTTCCATCTTCTGTGTACTCTACAATAAAAATAGCCCTGCTATTTGTGGCTGAAAAGGGAATTCTGTCTAAAGTTTAAATTCATCTATAAAGTTATTTTCTGCAGTCTTCAATTAGTCCTATGGGTCACATTTGGTATGCAAGCTGCCGAGCTGGACGCGCGCCTTTCTTCAGGTCAATTACACACAGGGCTTGCACTGATGAAGGTCTGACCCTCATGGCGCTACAACACTCATGTTCACCCTAAAAGCCACAGCAATGGAAACCAGAAACAACAATGATCCACTGTTCACCATTCTGGGGAAGCACGGACATGACTTATTCCTCAGTGGGATAGCCACTGATAAGTTGCCCTCACTTAAGGAGATGAGCCACGAGTGTGGCTCATGTAGGTGGCTCATGTAGGCAGTCCTCATTAAAGTCAGTGGGTCACCAAAGGCAAAACAAGACTTTCTGTAAGGAGGAGAAGGCTAGGGATGAGGAAGTTGAGAGGAAAGGGAGAGATGAGACAGGACAGCCGTAGGCAGGTATGATAAATATGTATATATAGCAGCAGGCAGATATGATGACTACACATATACATATATACACATATATAATGTGTGTGTATATAACTGAAAAAGTTAGTCAAAAATAAGAGTGTACATGACATGAAGACATCCTTCTGTTTTTTCTTCAAGCTTCGGAATTCACCTATTTTCACACAATACTCCTTACATGACAATGCTCACAGAAATAAATATCTACCTAGCTCCAAATGTTGAGGTAAAAATGATGGCCGCACCTTCCAGATTAGACCCTGAGACAGCTGACCACATATGTTGGCTTCCAATCTGATCAACCGAATGCCCAGAAAGTCCACATTGGCACGGCGTATGGTTTTGACACACATTTCAGAGTTAAGGAAAAAAACTCTCTCCTCCAGAAGCCAGGGTGGAAAGCGCTGTCAGGTAAGCCTGACCATCGGAACTAAATGTGGAAGGATAGACCCCGTCCCTAAAAGCTGCCCCTCTGACCTCTGAAGGTACGTGAGTGTACACACACATGCAGTAATAGTAAATAAAAATGTTATAAAAGGACTCTCTTCGAGTACAAGAGTAAGTGAAATACAGCTGTAAGTTTAGATTGAAGGGAATGAGGCTGGCCGGACCTCGGCCCTATCAGATGAAGTGGAAGCCAAGACTGCAGAAGACTGGGCAGCGAGGCGGCGAGGGAAAAGGGCCTAAGAAGGCCCATGTGTGAGGTGCCCACAGTCCTTGTGGGGCATGAAAGGCAAGGTTGAAGAGCTTGGAAGACCACCTAGAGCCCCCACACCTCGGTGCAAGCCTGGTCCAACCTGCAGGATGAACACTGGACAGGAATGGCTTCAGGAGGGAAACCATACAAACAAGGGTCCTACCAGACAAAAACCAGTGGGAAAGCCATGAAAAGGCTGTTTTTGTGGTAACTGTTGCTAAATCACCAATGATGGGGGGAGGTGGAAGGAGGTAGGGAGAAGGGAGGGAAAGGAAGTACAGGAGAGAAGGGAGGCCAAGGCAAGACTGTGCTGTAGAAAGTGCCAGAAAAAAAAAGTGGGGTTGAGGCAGATACCACGTGGTGAGACCCCAGACAAGAAACAAGTCCTGTAAGTCAATGACAAAACACTGCCTGGCAGCCAGCCAGGCACACACCTTTAATCCCAGCACGGGGGAGGCAGGGATAGACTGATGTCTGTAAATTTGAGACCTGGTCTACACAGTAGGACCCTGTCTCAAAAAACAAAAACAAAACAACAAAACAAGAATAAAGATACCGCGCACGCACGCACGCACACAACCTAAGAGACTACTGGAATTCAAGAGCACAATGGAGTGAAATTTCTGCCTGGTCCAGGGCAGGCGGCTTCAAGTGTGGAGCTCTCCTTATGGCAAGAGACGGAGAAAAAAAATAAACGTACAGGCAAAGACGTCTGCAAAGTACGGAATGCAGGGGAGTTACGAACATGTGCAGCCAGAAGGCAGAGAACCTGGAGAAGGGGACAGAAGGAAGGCTCTGGAGAGAAAAGCTCAAATTGTGCTCTCAGGGCTTATGTATGCATCATCAGTTTCAATCCCTGTCTAAATCCAACCAATGGCGCAACTGTGGTCCCATTGTGTCACGCAAAGGATCACCCCAGAGCAAAAGACTCTGCCCAGGATAACAATGACAGGGATTTTAGCCATCAAATGCCACTAAGACTGCAACCAGAGAGACATTATAGGGGTGACAAAGCCTACCTGAGCCACCAGGCCTCACACCCCAATGGCACAGCCTGCTTAAGGACATGGAGCAGTGGGGACCATTTCCGGAGGCCTAGGGAGCCTTCTAGAAGAAAAGT
>LOJH01003859.1:0-19480 GCA_001685095.1 Ellobius talpinus
TATTAACCAATGAAAGTAACACATAGACAGATGACCCTCCTCCATCACTCTAGCCCTTTTCTAGATTAACTTCCTAAATTCCCTTCCTAGATTCATCTCACAGTTACAGGGAAAGATGGAAGCACATAGTGCCTGCCAGCTTCCAGACAGAATACTTTTCTTGAAAGGCTGTTAAATTGTTTTACATTTCTCTTCTCTAATCTCTATGCATTGAACATGTCCAAAACATAAATAGTTATGGCTAGTCTTATTGCCCAGTTCATAACATTTCCAGTGGGGCATGACTTCTGTGGGTGAAAGTAATCCCCTCCTCTCTGTCTGTATCTGGCCATTACCCACAAGAGCCCTGAAGTAGACCATAATCTTTACCTTCAGTGTTAGCTTGGATTATTTTGTTCTAAGCCCAAGCCTCACTCACCAAACATAAGAGAAGTTTACTGCAGATGAAAACAGCTAGAAAACTCGGCAGAAGACAATCTCAAGGGGAAACGATCCTTTAGAAAAATGAGAAAGTTAACCAAGTCTTCCTAGGAAAACATAAAAGGAGAAGCACCAGTAGGGGAGAGTGTGCATCACCTGAGGTCTACACCATCCACTCCTATTAAAGCCCAAAGCAATCATATTGTTTTATAGCCGCTCTGCTGCCTAGATGGTCTCAGTTCAGCTGCTAATTCAAGTGCCCTTATTGCAAAAACTACTGCCAGCACTCCCTGGCTCCGGGGGAACAGTCCAAGGAGCAGGGCCATTCCCCATTTCTGAGAGTGAGTTTTTCAGGCTCCAAGGTCAGTTTATTCGTTGTTCTTAAGAGTGGCGGGTGAACCGTGTTGTCCTATAAGCACCTGCCGGAGAAATGGGTTTCTCTCGACGTTTCAATATAGCATCTCTCTTCGGAGTCAAACTTACTCAAAGACTTACCACACATTGATAATCCAGGTAAAGAAAGGGCTCCCTCTGTTTAGGAAATGGCCCCCTGGCCTGGTGTCCACAGCTAGGTGCTTCCCCAGCTAATTTCAGTAGTTGCCAGATGGTTCATGATGGCAGAAAGAGCTGCAAATCTTAAAGGCCATATTTGTAAAGTATCAGAACATCCTTAGCGGTGGATCTCCACCTGTGGGTCACAACCCCACAGGGATTGCATAAAACACATCCTGCTTATCAGATATTTACAGTGCAATTCAAAACAGTAGCAAAATTACTGGTATGAAGTAGTAATGAAAATAGTTTCAAGGTTGGGGATCACCGCAATGTGAGGAACTACCTTAAAGCATAGACTCATCAGGAAGGTTGAGAGCCACCGCTCTATGGTAAACAGCCCAGAGGCAGGGACAGAGATCAACAGAACAAGGTGGGTTGTTGTGTTCTAAGGCTCGCCAAGTGTCAAGTGTTGACGTTCCAAAGAGTGAAAGGAGGGGCACATGCTCTCAGAATCAATAAGCCTGGGCCAGCAAGAAAACTCAGTGTAAGGGCATTCGCTACTGCCAAGTCTGATGACCCAGATCTGGTGCCCAGTACGCATGGGGTCAAAGGAAGGAAACAGAGTCCTGCAAGGTATTCTTTGCCCTTCATACATGCATCATGGCACATGTGCATGCATGCTCATGCTCAGTTAAGCATGCATATAGTCAACATTAATTAATGAATGTTATTTTAAAAAAGAAATCCATATGACTTTGCATCTCTGGGTGTGAGATCTGAGAATTGTTTAATTTCTCGTCCATAAACTAGGGCACGCCCAGGGTGAGTTACTTGAGTAGCTGAAGTTGACTTTACCCACAGAAGACCGTTCACATTTTGGTCATTCATTTGACAAATCTTTAGTAAGCACCTAGAGTTTGCATGCTGTACTTAGCATTTGGGGTTCAGCAATGGGCCATTGAGACAATACTCACATAAAATCACAAAAACTCACAAACTTTGCAGTGTATAGAAGGCACTCAACAAATATGAGCAATTATCAGTGGTTTGCAATACCTTATTATTGGTATTTTTCCCCACCCCAAAGGGGGCCTGTATCCCAGAAAGCCTAAGTCTTGGCTCCCTGGGCACACTGCTCTGGGAATGTGTCCGCTTCTTGAGAATCAACCTGGTTTTCTGAGAGTCTTTTCTTTCTTGAATTTTAAGCACTTCTTAATATATAGCTCCGCTACTGGTCAGGGAGCCAGGGAACTGAGTGGAACCACTGTATTGGGCTGAGGTCCTGCATAAATTCTAATAACCCATGTAGCTCTTCTCAGGGCTCATTCAGCTCTCTAGACAATCCATGCCCAGCCAGCACAGGTGATCCACCCCTAATTCCCAAAGCTCTGCCAGGTACAAGATTTGGGCTTTACCGTGACACCGGAGTCCATCTGTTCTGATAAGCCATAGTCCTGCTGACCTTTCCTGTGCCCTTTCCTTCGTGTTTGGAGGCATTGAATGGAGGCAGTGTTGACACTAGCTTGTCTGAATTCTCCCTGGCTCCTGCTGGCTCACCCCATTGTCTGCCTCCACAGAACCCAGAGCCAAGTCCTGCTAGTTAAAGGGACCTGATACCCAGCATAATGTCCTCCCTCCTCCCACGGGTACTGGGATGACTGAATGGCTGACTTTTTCCCCACTGTATTCCCGCTTACTATTGCTAATCTCCTTCACATTTAAGATTGCATGCCCAGCTATGCTAATTAGCAGAGCCTCATAAGCTCCAGGTTTGGAAGAAATTGAACTAATCTAAAATGATAACACGGACAAAGTGACACATGAGAGCTTGACTACGAATGGAGCCTAGGGTTCACAGGCGCTGCTGCTCTGGCCACAGCTGGGGAACACGGGTTTGAAATGTGAGGATGCAGCTGTGTCGGGAAGATGGCTCTAAAGCCGTCTGCGAGGTGTATGCAATGCCAAGGAACAGGCAGCACGCGCATCTACTGTGTAAAGATCTAATGCATTGGTCTAGAAAAGCACATGAGAGCACATACACATACCCATGTACATTGCTGGTTTGGTAGACACTTGTCTATATGAATGCAATCTACATAAATGTAGATTTTTTAAGAGATTGATCAGTTGTTAAGCATCCTGGCTGCTCTTCCAAAGGACCAGGGTTCGGTTCCCAGCACCCCCATGGCAGCTCACAACCATCTGTAGCTCCTGTCCAAAGGGATTTGACACTCTTTTCTGGCCTCCCCACATTTATGCAGTGCACAGACATACAAGTAGGCAAAATGCCCATACACATGAAATAAAAACAAAATAAATTTTAAAGTATGCTATTTTGTATAGTTAAAAATTTAAGTTATGCCATTTATTATAATTTAAGCAAATTAGTTCTTAGACAGTTTTGCATATGTACCCAATGTACACCACCCCGAGCCCCACTCCCTATATCACCCCTGTTCACCCCCTCTGCAGTTAACTATTGAGATAAGGAATAAATAAAACCCAGAGTTGCTGAACTGAAACAATTGCCAGTTTGGTTGCTGTTTAAAATTACTTTTGTAGTCTAAATCCTTATATTAAAAATATTTCTGTTTGTTTGCAGGTTTGGCTTGTTGAATAGATACAATTTAAAAGTATATTTGGCTTTATAAGTTTACAAAGGATTAGGTTTCATTACAGTGTTTTTCAAGTGAAGTTTGTTCTTGTTATTTCTTTCTCCCCATTTCTCGCCTCGCCCCCGCCCTGCCCCCCCTTCCGCCATCCTCTCCTTTCAACTTTCACGTCACAAGTGACCTTTCACCTGCTTTCTCCACACCTGTTTCCCTCTTAAAAGGCTTCATAGTCTAGCTCCATTCTCAAAAGCGTTCTTTACATGCGGGGAAACCAACATTTAGGATCAGCCTAGGAGAGAGAACGTGAGATGTTTGTCTCTCTCAGACGACATTATCTCACAAAATAGATTACAGCCGTGGTTCCCTGCCTGTGGGACATGACCCATGGGGGGGGGTCAAATGGCCCTTTCTCAGGGATCGCCTAAGACTGTAGGAAAACACAGATACTTCCGTCACAACTTGTAACGTAGCAAAATTAGAGTGATGAACTAGAAACAAAAATAATTTTATGGCTGGGGGTCACTACAAGACGGGGGAGGTGTTGCAGCCTTAGGAAGACTGAGTGCCACCACTTTACAATCTTACCCAGTTTCTGGAAAACTCCAGAATTTCTCTTTTCTTTTGTTGCTGTTTTTCGTTTGTTATTTGGTTTTGATTTCTGAGATAGGGTTTCTCTGTGTAGCCATAGATGTCCATAGATGTCCTGGAAGTCACTCTGTAGACCAGGCTGGCCTCGAACAAATTTCTGTTTTCTTACCAGCTGCACAAAGTCCCATTGTGTATGTGGGCCCCAGGGCCATCCAAGCGTTCTTGGTCCAGTTCCTAACTCTCGTGCGAGCTGCAGTAGGTATGGATGTGTGAGTATCTGGATTCCGTTTTTAAATTCCATTGCTTAGTATATAGCTCAGGCTTGGGCTCTGACATTCCAGTGCCCCTGTTATCCTATGACCGGCTGCCACACATGCAGACACGTCTTGCTGATTTTACCATACTAATTATAAGTGACAAATTTGATGCATTTGAATTTTCATTTGGCTTTTCAGACTATAATCACAAAGAAGAAAGGGGTAATACAATACATGCATTGGATCAGGAACTTCCAGATAGCCAAGCATTAAGTGCATATAAGCGTCGTATCTCCAGAGTCAGGAACCATGGGGTATGAGTAGAGAAAGCACACAGGATCATCTCTGCCAAGTCTTGGGAGCTTCTGAGGCTGGGCTTTCCCTCCCTTTAATAATTTTCTCCCCCTGGAGAAAGCAGGCACATGTGAAGATCTCCGTTTTAAACTTCACTATCAGACTGACATGAAGCAGAATGGATAAAGGTATTTACTGCCAACGCTGAAGATCTGACTTCAATCCTGGGGAGTCACATGGTAGAAGGAGAAAAATAGCTCACACGGGTTGTCCTCTATGCACACACACACACACACATACGCACACACGCACAGAATAAACAATGTGATAAACTCTAAAGTCACATTGAGACAGTGATCTACTTGGAAAGGCTCAAATCCTTCCCTGTTCTGCTTCTATCTGCTAAAGTAAGCCCGAGAAAATGATGATTTTTGTTTCCATTGCTTTCAAAAGTCTCTCTAAATAAAAGTGACCCAGTGGTTGCATTAAAATAATGCAGCCTTTAAAAAAAAGTAAACATAACACTTCCTTTAGAGAAGCAGTATTTTCCAGCGAGAAATAGACATTAATGTTGTTTACCTTTTACGCGTTTGCCTCTTAATTCTCAAGGTAAGATAGTGACAGAGTCATTAAACTAAAGGTTTAAAAAGAGCCAGCAGCAACAATTGAACTGATACTGTGGCAGCCCAGCTTAGGTTAATGGATCTTTCCTGGGCGCACCGCTGAGAGCCATGAAACATTTCATTTGTAAATCTTCACTTCTCCCTGTTCGTTATGAGCACTTGGCAGGGTGCATGCCCATCTCCTCACTTTCCAGGAAGTGGAAAAGAAGAAGAGTGCACAGGACTGTGTATCTGGAAACACAGAAACTTCCTGACATGGTGCAGGGTCCTCCTCTCATGAACACCTCAAGCACAGTGACTGCACAGGTGCCATGCTCAGGTGCATTGATTACATGGGTGCCATGCTCAGGTGCAGTTACTGCACAGGTGCCATGCTCAGGAGAGGTGACTGCACAGGTGCCATGCCCAGGTGCGGTGACTGCACAGGTGCCACGTTCAGGTGCGGTGACTGCACAGGTGCCTTGCCCAGGTGGTGACTGCACAGGTGCCATGCCCAGGTGTGGTGACTGCACAGGTGCTATGCTCAGGTGTGGTGGCTGCACAGGTGCCGTGCCCAGGTGCGGTGACTGCACAGGTGCCATGCTCAGGTGCATTGACTGCATGGGTGCCATCCTCAGGTGTAGTTACTGCACAGGTGCCATGCTCAGGTGTGGCCATGCTCAGGTGCAGTGACTGCACAGGTGCCATGTTCAGGTGTGACCATACTCAGCTGCAGTGACTGCACGGGTGCCATGCTCAAGTGTAGTGATTTCACAGGTGTCATGCCCAGGTGTGGCCATGCTCAAGTGTAATGACTGCACATGCTCATTTGCATCAATCCAATGTCGAGCAGTGATTTTTGTTTAATGTGTCTAAGAGGTGTGTCTCTCTTCCCCTTAGATTTCTGTCCTCAAACACTCAGATGTCCCACTTGCTTCAGCCCTGCCTCCTTCCTACCTGGCATCAAGCTTATGAAAGAGACATGATTAGGAAGACCCTGAGTTCCTCTCTAGCCTTCTGTGAGCAGTACTGGTGCGTGAAACAAGGCTAGGTCGGCCAAGGTCAACAAAGCTTTTTAGACTGCATCCATCTCTTAACCCCTCACCAGAACAGAAAGAAAACGCTTTTGACTTATGAGGACACCTGTGGGGCAAAAAAAAAGAAAAAAAGAAAAAAAAAGAAATGGGTGTGGCAGGTACAAGGTGGATAGACTAAAGAAGGGTAAGGAGATGGTCATTGTGCTAAGTGTGTCAGAATGCATGCCGCTGCACATTTCACATAGATCTAGGCTTTCTGTTGTTGTTTTGTGTGTGTGTGTGTGTGTGTGTGTGTGTGTGGCTCTTGGGGTGGAACCCAGCACTTCATACAATGATAGACAAGTGGACAAGTGCTCTACCACGGAACTGCACATCCTATCTTCTTTTTACTTTTTATTTCAAGACAAAGTCACACTGAGTTTTCCAAGTTGAACTTGAAATCACTCTGAAGCCCAGGCAGGGCCTTAACATTCAGATGGTTCGCCTGCGTCAGCCTCTGAAGTGGCTGAGATTATAGGCCTTGGTGACCAGGCCTGGTTATGAATTATTTCTCAAGAAAGATGTGTTTTTAACAAATAGTGCTGAGTGCAGGGCTGGGAGGTGCAGCTCAGTAGAACATGTGCTTATTAGCATCTAGGAAGCCTGGCTTCCATGCCAGGACACACAGAGAGAAAGCTCCCATCCCCAAATGAAGCCGTGTGGGGAATTGTCTCTGATGGAAATCAGTGATGGAAGGTTCTTGTTAGTCAATAAAATTTAGGTCCTAATAGTGTTTAACAGAATTGTCCTAAGGTGATTTTAAGAACACAAAGCCATGTGAGAGGCAGCACGAAGGAGCTGAGTAACAAACCATCTTATAAGACTGCGAAAAGTGAGTTAACTACAGACTCTCCCCCTCTCCTCTTGGGAAGGGACCGGAAACTCATCCTCACGGATGTAAAAACCAAAGCTGACCTCTTACTTCTGTGCTGACCGGAGACTCTATCCCAGCTTCCGGAGTTACTTTTTAAAAGCCTACTGTTTTATTTATTTCCTACTAATTTGATATCTAAAAATATATAAGGCTTGCAATGGTCTCCTCTTCATCAGAGCAGAGAATTAATCTATAGCACTTATCAACTATCATAAGCCCACTAATTAATGTCTGTCTTTAAATCTGCTGTCCCTGGGTTTCCAGGGGTTCTGTCTCACCAGGGCCCTCCGTTTTTGTGCACCCTAATGCCTGCCCTTGAGGCTGATGCTGTCTACAGGCCTAGGATGGACGTAGAAGGCGCAATCAGAGCCGCTGAGGGGGCCGATAGGGAGAGAGCGTCCCTGTGCGCGGCTGCTAGTTCTCTGCTGCTGGCTTGCGAAGTGGAAGAACCTGTAGGCTAATTCTCCACAGATTCAACTAATGGATGGAATTACACACAGCAAACAGAGAAGCCTGTTCTTCCCTCTGCAGACCTGGTGGGGTCTTGAAATAACAGAGTAGAGCGCCCTCTGGGGGAGATACAGTGCAGACCAGGAACAGCCCCAGTGGTGACAAGCAGCTTAAACAGAGCCCTCATCCCACCAGCCCTCCCTGCCTCAGCCCCTCCTGGGCTGTGTGGCTTCACAATCTTTTTGTCTTCCCCCTTTTCTTTCCCTTGACTTTGGAAGTTCTCTTGTTTAGAAGTGCGGTCTGGGAGAATTAAGTGTATAGTAATTTAATGACCAGAAATTAAGAAAATACTTTGGAGTTTCCTCTTCTGAAGTGTTTTGCCCTGGGTTAGTATTGATTCTTGAGGTAACCCCTCCCCCACTGGATATCTTATATTGCCATAAAATAAATATAAATAAGCAGGGATACTCTTGACACTTGGCAGTGGACTGGGGACCAGGAAGCAGCCAGGTGCCCAGATTGTGACGTACGTTATAGCCCAAGACACCTTTATTTTTTTTTAAGTGCTAGGGGTTGAGAGAGGCAGAATACCTGCTGAGGCAAGTATATGGACTCTGAAGGCAGACTGCATAGATGTGAATTTAATGTCCCCTACTTCCTGGGGTGGCCTTCACACGGGTTTGCTCGACAAGGACTATGTCCTCATCTGTAGGGTAAGGCCGCCCTTGCACAGTGACAACATTGCCAAGCAGCTAAAGCTCCTTAGCAATTGATGACGAACTAGCAGTAGCTCTAACAGGAAGGCTACTGTTAAAAAAGACATTTTCAGGCCATGACGTCTATCTTTATTGTCATTTGTATACTATGGTGCTGGTGTGGCAGCACCCAAGGGCCTGGGGTTGCTGGGAAAGCCATCTCTAACACGCACTCCCAGCCCCCAGAACTTAACATCTGGGGACATTTTCCCTTTTGTGACAATTCTACCTGGAAGAAAGGTTTATTATTTTATCCTAGGAGTTTGCGTATTATACATACTGTGGGTTAGCAGAAGAAGCAGGTAGCATCTTGTAAAGCGTCATTTGAAGAGACCATGAGGCTGTGGGAACAACACAGATTTAGAGTGTCAGAACTGGTTGTGGTAAAAAAAACAAAACAAAACAAAAACAACAACAACAACAACAACAAAACACTCAGCTACCTTGGTAGCCTGACCTGGAACTAGAGGTTTCTGAAGTTTTAATGAATTAAATAATAAGAGCACTTTACGGAAATGAGTCACAAGTTAAAAAATCACACAGCTAATGTTTTTGATAATAAAATGATGTGTGTGTTGTCCTGTCTGTAACATACCAGAATTTTGCTGGGATGCTTGGTCTACGGAAAGCTATTAACTGGTGACTGCTTACTCTTCAAGGTCATCTCAGTCGGAAATGAAATAGAATTTGAATCAGATCCTGGAATCTGAAAGCATAAAGCGATGGTGCTATCCTAGAGGAGCATGGGAGATTTAAACCAGGGGAGAAGACAAGGCGAAGCATGGTGCAAGGTGTCTTGGGTGAGTAAGAATGGCTCAGAGAAAGAGGCTTGTAGGTGATTAATAACTAGGGGATAGCCTGGGGAGCCCCCATCCAATGACAAACTGAATAAACTAACGGCTGACTCGTGGGGGGGGGTACAGGCATGTGTGTGAGCTGGTGCTTATGCACGAGGCTAGAAGAGGGAGATAGGTTGTCCTCTGTCAGTTTCTGCCTTGTTTCTCTGAGGCAGCGTCTCTTTTACTAAACCTGGAGCCTGCATTTTTTTCTTCCTAGACAGGGTTTCTCTGTGTAGTTTTGGTGCCTGTGCTGGGACTAGCTCTTGTAGACTAGGCTGACCTCGAACTCACAGAGTTCCGCCTGCCTTTGCCTCCCCAGTGCTGGGATTAAAGGCATGTGCCACCACAGCCCCGGCGAGCCTGCCTTTTTCAGTGAGATCGGCAGCTAGCAAGCCCCAGTGATACTCCTGCCTGTGCCCCTCAGTGCTAGAGTTACAGGCATGTTCAGGACTACACCCAGCTTTAATGCAGGTGTAGGGCCCTGAATCAGTACCCCTTCCCCCTTTAACTGCTGAGCCTTTTCTCTGTCCTGCCTGCCTTGTTTGCTTTGGTTTTATTCACAAAAAAATAATTCACAACTGGTTGAAAGTTTGGAAGTTTAGGGTTGTTTTGTTTTGGGTTTGCTTTGCAGTGGGGAAAACCATAGCAAATAATACTTGGTGGTTGTGAACGAGTCCCCATGGACACAGAAAGAATGAACAAGGGAAATACTCCACAGTCACTCGGCAGTGTGTGGCTTGTGCTTAGGGCGTTCGTGTTGACTGAACTCCATATGGCACAGTCCTGGTCTTCTGCGGAGAGACAGCCGACACAGTGGTTAATGTCCACTGGCTGCTTTCTGCGTGTCCTGCGTGAGGCCAGGTGCTTTCTATTTCCAGGTTCCTGCAATCCTCAGGGTGACTCACAGACACAGTTTGGGTTTCAAACCAGTTGGAAAGGGATCTCTGAGTGACAACGTGGCCAGGAAGAGTCCCCAGTGTCATAGAAGGAGGTGGGGATGTGAGCTCCTTTTCACAGAGCAATGTGGCCTGCTCCTCTAAGTCACATGCAGACTTTGGGGGCAGAATCACATGGATAAAAGGAAAAGTGTAAAAATGCACCAGAAAACCTAAGAAGCCACAGAAAACCTAAGAAGCCCCCTTTCCAGGAGGTGGCACTGGCTGATGAGATGCTAATTATAATGCTAGCTGAAAACAATTAAACACCTCTCTGCGAGTGGAAGGCATTACCATTTAAAAACAGCAACTCAAACATTTTCACACATCTTTATGGACCCGAGGTAGCTTATTTAAATCAAATAAATAGTTAACATTGTGAGAACTTGAACATTTACCAATGTGGATTGATTTAAAAAACATACCATGCAGTGAGATTAAAAAAAAAAGTCAGCTCCAGACCGCTACCTGCCTAGCATGGTTTGAATCTGAAGCGTTCCCCATAGCTTGGGTTTTAAACACTTGCTCCCCAGCTGGCAGCGCTATTCTGAGAGGCTGTGGAACCTTTAGGAGGTGAGACCTAGCTGGCAGAAGTAGGTTAGTAGGGACACGCCTTTGAAGGGTTTTCCCAGTCCTGGTTCCCTGAACTCGGCTTCCTGTTCTGCCAGGATGTGAACTGCATCCTGTCTCACACTCCTGCCGCCGTGACCCCAGCTGCCCCTCCCTGCCTTCTCGGCCACAAATCTTTTCTCTCTTAAGCTGTTTCCATCAGGTATCATGGGATTCAGAAGGAACTAATACATCCAGAATTATGAATCTTCCGTTCAAATCTTTGAAATCCAAAGTCATACAGTGGATTATACATGATTAAATGTACATTCAGAAGGGTTCATGTTGTGATACACTGACTGCTGGCTTTTCTGACAGGCCCCGGGATGTCAACAGCCTCCTATAATCATTTGTTCTCATTTAAGTCATAGTTGCCCGCATGTGTTCCTGGTTCCTTGTGGTGGTGCCAAGGCCTAGCCATTTCTGTCTTTTGGTTCTTGGTTTTCATCTCTTTGGGTGGCGACTGGAAGAAAGACCAAGGGAGAAATGGAATCTGATTCATTATTATTTGGGCAAAAGAAATGACATTGTTGCTTACACCCAGGGTTATGTAGTAAAGGCACAGCTGTCAGGCCATATCTTACTGTGTGGAAGGTTAGAACCTAGCAGCGGCATATTGAGTCCCAGAAGACACAGGCCGTCGGTGCTGGAATGCTACCAGATGGGACAGCACAGCCGAGACTCTGGGTAGCCGGTCCAGGGACCCAGGAAGGAGGGAGTAGATCTCAATGTTTAGATATTGGATGGAGGGCATGTAGGAATTAATTAGGTCGCTCTCCACTTTGTGTTTAAATACTGTCTAGCTTCATGAAGAATGGAAGTGTGGAGGGGAACAGAGATGGTTCCTAGCTGCTCATTACCCCGTCCATGATCTTCAGCTGAGACTGGGCTGACCAGCAAAGGCCCCGTGAGTCCATGACAGTCTTCATTGTGTGGCCTCTTTAACCAGTAGTGAGGAGGAGGAGGAGGAGGAGGAGGAGGAAAAGAAATGACAGAGACTGCAGATGGTCCCCGAATCTTACAATATTTATATCTGGACTGTAGAAAAGGCTTGTCTGCCACTTGGATCAAAGAAAAGAAAATGCGGTTTGCGGTCGGAAAACCCTATGTCCACATTCACTAGACAGCAGCCACCGAGAGCTCACATGTGGATCCTGCGAGAGCTACCAGGTAAGTAGAACAGTAAGCTGTGACATGGAGGGGAAGCGATTGTCACAAGGTCACAGAGCTAGTCAGAAAGTCACCGTCTTATTCCATGTCTTTAATTATAGTCCCAGTCTGGTTCTCCGTTACTGTGAGGAGCCACGGTCGAAGGCAACCTGTGGAAAAGAGGGCTTATTTCAGCTTCCAGGTTCCTCTCCATCACCCAGGAAGGCCAGGGCAAGAACTCCAGCAGGAACCTGGAGGCAGGAACTAAAAAGCAGAGGCCAGGGAGGAGTGCTGCCTGCTGGCTTGTTCTCTGCTGTTTGTTCAACTTGTTTTCAGACACAACCCAGGCCCCTAGAGGGTGGGCACCTCCCACAGTGGATGGGCACGCAAACATTTAATCATTAATCAAGAAAATACCCCACAGATGTGCCCACAGGTCAACCTGATGGGGGCAATTTCTCAATTGCCGCTTCCTCTTCCCAGAGAACACTGGCTTGCATCAAGCTCACAGAATAGCTACCCGGCACATCCCCTTCACTGCTCGCCCCTTTCTAATTTGCTTTTTATGTTAGAAGTTTTCTTCTGAAGAAAGTTTTTTCTCTGGATCATGACAATGAACCGATGAAGGCACAGTTCATAGTCTCTCTCTCTCTCTCTTTCTCTCTCTCCCCCGTGTGTGTGTTTGTATATGTGTGAGTGTGTGTGTGGCTCAAACCCAGGCCCTTGCACACAGTGCTAGGGAAGTGGGGTGCTGAGTTGCATTCTTAGCCCTTCTCTTTTTCAGTTTCTATTGTGACAGAAGTTCACCAAGTTTCCCAGGTTGGCTTTGAACTTGCCCAGTTGTCCCTGGCAAGCATTGAGTTTGTAATCTTCCTACTTTAAGCATCCCTAACAGTTGATGTCATAGGCCTGTGCCAGCAGCCCTGGCAGATGTTCAGTTTTATCTGGTATTGACATCTGTGTGGGAGCTGGGGGTACTTCAGTCTCTGGCCTGCAGCCGGTACCTCAGCCAACTACAGCTGTCTACCAGTCTTGACAATGTTCCCACGGGCAGAGGCCCCTCTCTGGAGCTAGGTCCTGTGGTCTGTCCCTGAAGTCTGCAGAGGATGGAGTGCCATCTGATGAAGGGACACTAGACATTACAGCGGTGTGCTGCAGTCTCGAAGGCCATTACATAAAGGCTGGAAAACATTCTCCGGCGTGACCCAGGCATCTGAGAAGGGGGCAGGTGAGGACAGTCCTGTGCAGGCAGAAGTGGGTTTGATGTAGGTGGGAACAGTAGAGGCCACTGCTTTGCTTGAGGGAACCTGAAAAGCAGACCGTCAGCTAGGGAGAGGGCAGTGTGACATCTGGAAGGCCACCCTACCCTGGCTTTCAGTGGAGGGCTTTGCCTGCACGCTGCCGTGTTTATCCTCACTATGGCCACAGTGACTTGGATCTAGAGCTAGTTTGGTGTCATCTAGACAAGCTCTCAGTGCCTGTGGCCAGGGTCTTGTCACACAAGGGTGGGCAGGCCAAACTGCTGTGTTTCCTCCTTCGGGGTAGCTTGAATCTGAGAGTGGACTTGTGAAAGTTCACTCAGCCCCAGAGGTACCCTTGGGCTGTTGGCTGGATGGGACCCAGAGATTGACAGATGCCCTATACCACTGTATCTTCTGGGTTTCTCACAGGCCAGGGAACTGTTAGGGCCATTTTTCTATACACTGTCTCGTGGCAAATACAAGGTGACACCAGGTATAAGGCACAATGCTAAAGAAGAGAAAATCAGCAGCATTTCTTGGAGGCTGCTGAAGGAGCTCACTTCTCAGAAACACCCCGACTCCAGATTCGCTAACCACGAGTGTGTCTGAGAGCAATTTCTTCACCTGCAATCCAGCCAGCTTCAGACTAAGAATATTAAGCAACAATTAGAACTGTGCCCATGAACAGTGGAGACGAGCGTTTGCGTGAGCTTTTTGTCATTATCCCCGTAATGCAGTAACCAAACTATTGTGTGCTGTGCACCTCATCATAGGCATTACAGGAAACAGAGCGACAACTTAGGCATCGGGATGCGCACAGGATCCACAGCAATGCAAGGCCCTTTTACAGGAGGGTCCAAGCACCCGTGGATTGCGCTGCCGGCAGGTGTCCTAGAACCAATCTGCCCAGACACCAAGGGACAGCTGTTCAACACGGTCAGTAATTGAGGATTCAAAAAGGTTATGTATTGTGTGGAAGAAACCAATGAGCAGGGGAGGGGCAGTGAGATCAACAACAGTGTCAGCAGAAACAAAACAGAAGAATCTCAAGGTCATGGGGGTCTCCAGGAGGGCACAGGAAGGAGTGTGTAGGAAGCGTGTGCCTGCACCCCGTTCCTCTCAGTCTTCAGTAGGCAATTTAATTTTTCATTTTAGTATGATCCCAGTTGCTTTTCTCTTAATGAATTCTTTCATCACCTCAGACTTGTGTTTTAACGGCATTTTACCAATGACTGTAAGAGACGGCTGAGGGCATAAGGATACAGAATTTAGTGCTTAATAAAGGAAAAACGGGTGCCAACGCAGAGAGCCACTGCCACCGTCGTACCGCACTTCAGCAGAATTACAAACAGTAATTCCTACGGTGTTAGCAGATGGTAGTGTCTCAGAGTCTGAGGTTTAATGAAAGCTCGGCACAGGGGCCAGGGAAGTCAAAGTCCACGGAGGGCACTGACTGCATTTAGGTGCAGCCTGGGCAGGCGGGTGCAGCTATGACTCAACTACAGGATGAGAGAACAGGCTGGAGGGCAACGGACTCCTCAAAAGTAAGCTGGCGGGCAGAGGGCTCCTGGGTGATGTCATCTCTTCCGCACTCCAACCGTGCCTGAGAAACCTTATAAATTCAAGTCGATGCTTTGATTCATTTAAAACATTATTATATAGTTTGATAGTGTCCTACATTTAAATAATGAATTTTGACCATTTTCACCCCACCCCCTCTCTCGTTCCCTGCTTTGTCTTCACTGGAAGGCCTCTTCCCAATAGGTCTCCCTCCTTCCTCCATGGCCTCTTCTCGTGTGGGACCCACTGAGTTTAATGGGCTTTTCCTGCTCAGGCATAGGTGGAGCAAGGACAACTTATCTGCTGCTATACCACTGAAGAAAATGGGCAGCACTGTCAACAAACTTCAGAAACAGTGGCTAGGAGAGGATTGTGGGCACGGCCTCTCCCTGGGACCAGGCGGGTCAGCGCAGCAGCAGCAGCAGCAGCAGCAACAGCAGCAGCAGCAGCAGCAACAACAGCAGCGAGCTCCAGAGTGGGGACTGTACCCGTGCTCTTGGTTAGCTTTGCAGGAATACAGCCATTTTGCTAGTATTCACACCAAGGAGAAGGGACTTAGTAAGTTCAGGGCTTTGATACTGGTGTGTCAGCGTGGTGTTGATGCCCCCTTTTGGTATATTCTCAGGAGTCATGTCTCACCCAGGGCAGAGGTCACAGGATGCTCTACTTTGTACACAGTCCTTCCTGTGTTTGTCCACACCCGAGAGCTACTCTACAAATGGCTAGGTGCACAGGTCCCATCGCCTCAGGAAAGACATAGGAGGAGGACCCTGCAGTGTGTGACAATGGAGCTGCCAGCCACGTTCTCCATGGGCCGAGGCCCATGTTCAATTCCTTCTGCTGTGTGATTTCTCTCAAGTTCCTGTTGTACCTACCTCTGCAGCTCTGATCATGTTGACTCGGAGCTTAGAACAGCATGTTCTTCTTCCTGCCGACTCCTTCAAGCGCTTTCTCCGCATGCAGCTGTCCATTCCTTAGGTTACGTTCTGTTGCTGGTTAGTACCCATGTGGTGGGGGCCTGCTGTGGTACACAAGAGACACCTAGTTTCTACTGTTGCGGGTTTTCTAACCTAGTGAGATGGACGCACAAGTATACTAGATGCAGTGAAGCCAGATCCCCATGGCTGTGTGTCGGGGCGAGTGAAGTGCGCATGGCTGCCGGCTCTGGGCCTGCTGCTTTTGTTTATCTGCAACAAAATCTGATGAAATGATTTAAGTGGAGGAAAGATTTATTCTGTTTTGGAATGTGTAGCCACATCCTTGGGCAGAACAACACGGCGGTAAGAGGATGTAGGTGAACGGGGCCCACATCGCTATTACCTAGCAATTCCCTCTGAGATCAAACCTTCCATCTTGGGAGGGAACACTCATTGAAGATGCTCTAAAGAGAGGCGAAACATTCTATCCTGAGGGAAAGACCCTTAAGATTCAGGAGGTAAACCAACTCAAAAGTTTTGGGAAGTCTCTAAAATCAACCAGGTTCACAAGACTCCACCCCCAAGCTTTTAAAAGCCATAAGGATGCCTGAAAGATATGCTCAGAGAAGCTGAGCTTCCTGGAAGAGGCTCAAAGTATCTGTGCTGCCAAAAATCAAAGCAAAAACTACTTGTCTGCCTATTGAACTGCCTGTAAGTTGTACAGTGTGCCCAGGGTCCCCAGCTTTCACAGACAGTCACCCATGCCGAGGTGAGCCTGTGGTCATAGAGCTGTCTTATGTCACTTCTGTTAAATTAAGTAACACCTTACCATATGTGGTGGTTTGAAAGAAAATGGCCCCCAAAGGGAATGACATTATTAGGAGTTGTGTCTTTGTTGGGGTGGTCATGGCTTTGTTGGAGGAAGTGTGTCATTATGGAGATGGGCTTTGAGGTCTCATAAATGCTCAAGCCATGCCCAGTGAGACAGACCCCTTCCTGTTGCCTGTGAGTCAAGACTCTCAGCTTCTTCTCTGGTACCATGTCTGCCTGCATGCCGCCTTGCTTCTCGCTGTGACAATAATTGACTAAACTCCTGGACTGTAAGTAAGCCACCACAATTAAATGTTTTCCTTTATAAGAGTTGCTATGATCTCTTCACAGCAGTAGAAACCCTAACCAAGACACCGTACTCCAGCAAATAACTCCAACAAAACCCATTGGACTATGGTGGTCTCCTTATGTTGGTCTGTCCTTGATTCCCTATGTGGGGAGAATGGGCATCATGCATGTCTCCCCAAACGTAGTATTACACAATGATCACCATGGAACAGGGAATGAGAGAAAGACAGGAAGTAGCAGGGATAGCATATCACTGCCCAAGGTCCTGCCATCAGTGACCTACTTCCTACAGCTGGCTCAATTTCTCCAAGCCTATAGAACCTCCTTGATAGAGTCACCAGCTGGGTGGATGAAGATAGGAATTTGGGGGACTTTCATATTCTAGTCACAGCAGCTGGGAGGCTCATCTGAAGAAGAAATACTGAGGATGAACCTGGCAGACCTTCGAGGTCCAAAAACACCAGTTGTCGATCATTCCAGACTGGGCAGTGGCCCACCTGAGAGCCCTGTTGACTGCATGTGTTGGTTTCAATATGTAATGTCCCCCAAAGTCTCATGTGTTATAGTCTTGGTCTTCAGCTAGTGATACTATTTGACAGTGATAGAAGTTGTGTGGGGATCGGTAGCCTTGTTGGAGGGAATAAATCACTGGGGGTGAGCTTTTGGATGGTAGTGGGGAGACCATACCCCCATCTCTTCCCTCCTACCTGATCACCATGAGGTAAAACAGCTTTGTTCCACCCATGCTGCCCTCTGCCAGTGAACCCGTCATGTGACTCGTTCATGTGTCTACTCCAATGGTCAGCTTGGTTATCACTTCAGAAGGACTTCAGTCAGCACACCCTGTGATCCCACCTGTGAGCCCACCCTGTGAGCTCACCCCCATGATCCTACCCTATTTACCAATAGGGTTTGTCAACTCTTGTTATGATTTTGAAGAAAATCCTTAGACATGCAATTGGAAATGTTTAACTCAGACATTTTACCAGTGATAAGTTCTCAGTAGACAACCCCAGAATGACCCATCCCTTCCTTTAAAGTCCCCATGGTAGGCCTAACTAACAATGGCATCGCCTGGTGCAGCCTCATCTCCCTGGCTAAGTTCTTCAAGGACAGAGACCAACTCTTTTCTTCAGATCCTAACTTTCATGTAAGTATGTGGTTTGTAGCAACCTCTTTGAAAGTGTTCTTGGACGTTTACAATGAACATACACAAATAAACTGAAGCACACTGGGAATTTATAGTTCACTTGGTTGAAAAATACACCTGTGCAAGAGCCAGGGGCATGGGGAGTAGTCTGGTTCACTGCTTCGAAGATGCAGAAACTAAAACACAATTTGGTTTCTGTCTTCAAACTCGGATTTTGATGATCATTAAACAAATACCAGATCAGTCACTTGAGCTTAGATTAAATATTGCATGGAAACATTAGCAAGAGAAGGGACCACGTTCCCCATTTAGATGCTGTTTCCTTTTAAATTTTATTTTAAGCATGTTTATGAACCATGTTTAACAGGCAGAAAGCACTATGTTCAGTGTACAGTGAAAAACTGTGACCAAACAGCTAGAAGAACAGCTCAGAGGGCGGTAAGATTAAAGGAGAGAATTTCAAATCAGGTGATTCAGAACCCTGGGTTCCTGGAAACGACTCAGGGGGTATTGTGGGATGCTGGGAAATTCGAGTTGCTGCAATGGCACCATGGAAGTTCCCCTATCCTGCTGTTGTGCCAGACACTTCAGGCACCATGGTACACAGGTATGGATGTGGTTGGTCCTCACCCCAAAGATACCTGCAAACACACACATTTCATGGGCTTTCTGGACAATCTACCCCCAAACTGGTCTTCTTCACCTAGCTCTGCAACCTGTCAACTACTCACTTCCTCAGTTCCCTCACAAGCAGCACTCACTTCTTGCCTGATCCTCTCCAGCAGGGACCTCCGTATTCTCATTTTATAGAAAGTAGATTTTTTTTACCAGGCTAACTTTCTGGTAGCTTGAAAGGTTTCTGTTACCTGTTGTGCCAAAGCAACAGGCTTAAAGCTGCCAAGGGCCAAAGTGTGGAATCAACACTTCCCCAGTATGGTGTCTCAATGGGGAGCCTAGAGAAAGGTTGGAACCCCATTAAATACACCTTGCCATGTGTCTTCTAGTACAGAGGCAGACAAGTGACTCATTAAAGTAGGAATTCAACCACATTTACTATTCTTAAGTTAAACTTATGTAACTCAGAAGTTTGAATAAATGTTAAATATGTGTTATTAGTGACAAATATTTCACTTAGGGGCTCTCAACAGATCATTTATGATTATCCCACGGACCTGAAGGTTAATGAAATAAAGACTTCACAGACACACCTGCCTAGACTAGACCCTCAGAAGTCACTCACGTGAAAGCATGCACTGATATACAAACATGTATGCAGACTGTGCAAGAGCACATGCACTCACCCACATAGGTCTCCTAAAGACATCGACACCTGCAGGAAAAGGCTACACAGGAGCCACCTGGCTGGCCTGCCTTTGCCAGTGTTTAACTGCTTAACTGAGTGAGAGAAGCAGATTCTCTTTTGTTTTATCCCCTGTAGTTATAACTAGAAGGAAGGAAGGGAGGAAGGAGGGAAGGAAGGACCCAGGGAAGGAAGGAAGGAAGGAAGGAAGGAAGGAAGGAAGGAAGGAAGGAGGAAG
>LOJH01003859.1:19531-37520 GCA_001685095.1 Ellobius talpinus
GGAAGGAAGGAAGGAAGGAAGGAAGGAAGGAAGGAAGGAAGGAAGGAGGAAGAAGGGAGGATAGAAAGAAAAGAAAAAATGTTTTAGAAACATATTTCTGTACTGAGAAAACCAAATTAAATTTTCTTCCTGTTGTCCTGTGATTAATTACATCCTATTCACAGTCCTATATTTGATTGAAAAGAAAAATTCCAAGGAAAGGAAAAACAACTCCTTGTCCTTATGTGGAAACCAAATAAGTTGATCTCACGGAACTAGGGTAGAGGTCCCCAGAGCTGGGAGGGAGGCGGTAGTGAGGGCTCCAGAGGCCTGGTTAGTAGGTACAAGAACCAGCTAGAGTCTGTAGCACAGCGGCAGATCATCCCTAGCAATACCTTAGTACATGTTTCAATGCACCCAAAGAGAGGGTTTTGAATGTTTCTAGCCCAAAGAAAGGATACATGTTTTAGATAATAGATGTTAATTACCCTGAATTTATGAGCACACATTTTTTATATGTGTCAAAATATCGCATTGCACCCCATAAATATGTATGCAGTGACCTGGAAAAGCAAAGTACCTATGTGAGGGTGGTGGGGAGTCCCCCTCCAGCTGGGTGACACTCACACCTGTCATGGCCTCCTCCTTGACCCAGTCCTTCACCCTTCTCCATAGCTTTTGCTGTTCCCCAAAGCTCCGCACTGCAGTTCTGTCCCACTTTAGAAATACCTTAAAGCATATGTGTCATTTCCCAAAAGCCCGTATTTTTATTTTTGCCCCATTTTGGATACCCCTTTAAGTCCCCAATAAGAGGAGGAACAAGCCTAACGTGGGAATGCACAGTCCCACTGGAAGGGTCAACGAGGGAGAGTCTCGCAGGTCCTATCTGAAAAGTGCATTTCAATATTTATAAGGCTATATAAAATCAACTCGATTTTTCAACCTCAAATCCTAAGAAATGATGGAGACAAAGAGAAAGACGAAACTCAGTCCCTCAAGGCCCCTCAGCCTCATGCATATATGCAGGGCCTAAGAGGAGAACAAATCTTGGCAGGAAAGCAGGACCTGTCACATTATCAGAGTGCAGGAGCAGCCCGCGTTTATCGGATGCTGTAAAATTATTCCCACCCCGCACAAATATGTATTTTCTATCTTCCGAGTCTAAACAATCTCTGTGAATTCCTCGTCCAGATTCCCTCTGTGCCTCTCGCATGCACTAAATCATCCCATTGGTCTGCTGTCTGGCATGTTCTAATAAGAACTCCCCTTGGTCTTCCAGATGACTCTCATGTGAGGACTCCCAGCATGGCTATTTGTCTTCTGTCCTTAGGGTATCTGGATGTGTGTGTGTCGTGCATGGGCTTAACCAAAGGCGGCAGCACGAACAGGTCTGAAAAATGCTATGAACATAATTCTAGTCGTTGGATGCTGAGGGCCTTACAGAATGTAGCTGCATTCTCTGGGCCAGGCCTCTGATGGTGCGTGTTTTCACAGTGGGGTGTGGGTATGTGAACCTCCTCTTTGTCGGCTGACTCTAAAGTTTCATGAGCAGCATTTCTAGGGGTGGATAGGTGTGGTGATTTGAATGAGAATAGCCTCCATAGGCTCATATGTTTGAATGGTTGGTCCTCAGTAGATCTCTTTGGGCAGAATGAGAAGGTGTGGCTTTGTTGGAGTAGGGGTGTCACTGGGGATGAGTTTTGAGGTTTCGAAAGCCTACCTGAAACCTATTCTCTCTCTCTCTCTGCTTTCTACTTGCTGATCCCAACCTTAATGTTCATGGACTAACCCCTGAAACTGTAAGCAAGCCCCCAGCTAAATGCTTTCTTTTATGAGTTGTCTTGGTCATGGTTTCCCTTCACAGCAATAGAGCAGTGACTAAGTGTCTCTTTGTTCCTCCTCCAGCCCCGGACTTATTTTACCCCACCCCTCATTTCCTTCCTTTACTCCATCCCCACCCATGCTTTCTTCCTTTTCTCCCTCATCTTCCTGCATCAGCAACAACACCTGAGACCTGGCAAGTAAGGACCATGTCCAATAGGGTTCAGAGACAAGACTAGAGATCCCCACGCAGTCCTCAGAGCACTGGGAATATTAGCTGGGGGTGAGGGTGGAGCCTTAGGCCCCATGCAAGGCTCCTTGAAGGTGCTGAGGAGCACAGTTGCCATGTCCCTCATGGGACTTCCACTTTAGTGAAACAAGAAATTAGCAAATGATTTCCCATGCATACATACCACAGCCACCATCCGTACAAACACATGCATATGCACCTGTATTTAAAAATAAGGTGGGCGAGCACGAAAAGAGGCACAGACTGCTGCGTGACCCCGAGACTAGAGGGTTCGGGAAACCGATCACTAAAATGATGAAGAATTAAGAGGGCAAAGAAGAGAGCAGGGAAGATCACACCTGGCACAGCTCCCACGAGGGGTTGAGATGAAGAAGCAGCAGCCGCTGAGAGGAGCTCAGTAAAGCGAGCGAGAGCCATGGCTTTCAGGGTTCAGAGACCACGTTCAGGATTTCCATGAACTCCTTGGAGAAGTGGGGAACCAATGAAGGGTTTTTAGCTAGGAATGAAGTGCTTTAATAATGATTTCTTTTATTTTTTTTAATCTTTTAAATTGTAGATATTTTTGTGTTATGTGTGTGGGTGTTTTGTGTGCTTAGATGTCTGTGTGCTGCATTTGTTCCTGGCACCCGAGGAGGGGAGGAGAGGTTGCTAGGCCCCCTGAAACCGATGGTTGTTAGTTGCCACGTGGGTTCAAGGAACCAAATTTGGGTCCTCTGGAAGAGTAGCCAGTGCTCTTAACCATTAAACCATCTCTCCAGCCCCCAGACTTGCTGTATTTTTAACTAAAATATAAAATTACATCATTTCTCCCTTCATCTCTTCATTCCAACCCTTCTCATGGCCCCCCAAAGAATGCACTCCCTCTCAAATTCATGACCTCGTTTTATTTAATTATTATTGTTATATATATTCAATTAATATATATACCAAGATTATATAATATATACGATTATTCAGTTATATATACATATGTATATATGCTCATGCATGTTATTATAGATGAACATACACGTGCATATATATATTATATGTATATATGAACATATGTGTTTACATATGTGTTTGTATCTACATACATAAATATTTAAATACAACCTGCTGAGTCCTTCTAGTGTTACTTGTATGAATTTGTCTTTTAGGCCTGACCATTTGGTATTGAATAACCAGTCAGGAGGCACCTACCTCCTTCTTCTCCCAGTTTTAATGATGAATATGTGTGTGGGTCTATGTGCATACATTCAGGTGCCACAAGAGGCCACAGAGGGCTTAGTAACTTCTAAAGCTGTAATAACAGACAGTGTGAACTGCCCAGCATGAATTCTCTTAACTGAACTTGGGTCCTTTGGAAGAGCAGCCTGTGTCCTTAACCAGTAACTTAAGCCATCTCTTCACCTTGCAGAGTGCATTGTAAAAAGAACTTTTATTGATGTAAAGAGAATGGACAAATTCTTCAATAAGTTTTATGCACACACATGCATATATAATGTATATATACATAGATATACTTAACTTTTAGTTTGGAAATTCAAAGAACTACTCGGTCAGGAGTGTGAGCATGCCTGCAATCACAGCACTAGAGACTGAGGGCTGATACAGATCTCAATATATGCCAAGAACATTCTTAAGGTGCTTATACTCTCAAGGGGTGAAGATGACAAGGTGAAGCCTCTTCAAATGCTGGCAGTAATGAACGAGATGGCGATAAACATATGTCATGTAACAGCAGGTGTAAAGACTCACGGATCTTAGATATGCTGAAGTTTTCAGATAAATCAGAATGAGGTTCTAAAAACATGTTCACATAACCCTCAAAAAAGGAATACTAAAAATAAGGACAAGCAAGACAGAACCAAAAAATGGCAAGGTAGTTAAATAATAATGACTAAACTATTAATTTTTTATAAATGATTAAATTAAACATAAATCTAACTGGTCTAAACCTACTAAGACAGGAAAGGTGGCTAAGTGGTTGAGAGTGCATACTGCTTTTGCATAGGACTGGAGTTTGGTTTCCTACACCAAAGCCAGGCAGCTCACTGCCAATGCCAATTCCAGTTCTAGGGTTCCTACGGCCTCTCCTGGCATCGACAGGCACTTGTCCTCGCGCACACGCGCGCACACACACACACACACACACACACACAAGCACGCGCATACACATAATTTTAAAAATAAAAGTAAATTTAAAAAGAGACAGGAAAGCAATCTGATTTTTGTTTGTTTGTTTTTCGAGACAGAGTTTCTCTGTAGGAGCCTGTCCTGGAGCTAGTTCTGTAGACCATGCTGGTCTCGAACTCACAGAGATACACCTGCCTCTGCCTCCCGAGTGCTGGGATTAAAGGTGTGCACCACCACCGCCCAGCACAATCTGATTTTTAAAATAGGCAATATTTAAAATTGAATCAGCATGTCTCAAAAGAATAGCTACAACTTGGCTAAGGGAGGTTGGAAGAAGAAAACCTCACCATCACTAATCAACACAGAAATTAGCATCAGAACTGTAGTGCTAAAGGTTGCTTTTCAGAAGTAGCAAGCACAGACTGACACATGGAAAAAAGAGCCTGCGAGTCCCAGGTGGGAATGTGGCTTAGTGCAGCCATAACAGAAAACCGTTTAGAGGATCACTAAAAACTGAAAATAAATGTTATTATCCAGTAATTACACATTGGAATGTATATCCAAAGAAGATGAAATCAGTCTATCAAAGAGGTATGTGAGTCTTTTTGTGCTAGAAATGACATTACTCACAAGTACCAAAATATGGAACTTACTTATCTTTCCTTCAGTAAATAAATGGATAAATACTAATGCACAATGGAACATTAGGATAAGTCCATTAGCAAAGTGGTGGAGTGATTATTATGGGGAAAACAACAGTTTTCTGATTGGATTTAATTACCCATTCTACACGAAGGAACTGACACATGGTTCTGTAAACCTGGCTAAAACCCATAGCTAGAGAGATCATATGGTTGAGGAGAGAATCAACTATCTTTAGTTTGTTAAGTGGATACAGTATCTACTAATCACTTAATCTTAGAACAACAGATGGTGGTAGATATTATTGCTCATCACAGAAGTGTCTATTACAGTGGAAAGCAATAAACACAAAGACTCACAGCCTGCGAAAGTGGATAGGTGTCTACAGAGTGCTCAGCTCCAAACGGGACGTCTTTATCAGTTCCTTCCCATAAGGCTCAGGAACAGAAAGATCCTAAGAGACAGAGGTTCGGGAAGATTAGACAGAAAGTGTCCTGTGAACGTGACAGGCCACTGTGCTCAGGAACTCACAGCAGCTGTGGTTTCCTGTGCAAGACCTACGTAAGACCAATCCAGTGAACATCCCAGCAGGGATGGGGGAGAGCCAAATGAAATCCACCCCTAACTGAGAGCTGCCGGTAGTGATAGATGCTGGGGGAGGGAGAGTCGGGTGTTTTTATTTTCTTCTTCAGAAATGTGGCCTCTTGTAGGTCATCCTTGTTACAGTGGATGACCTTGGACTCATGCACATATGGGCAGCTAAAATTGAACTTGGTGAGTTGCAAAGAAAAAAAATGAAATTCTCAAAGAATAAATACGTTTTTAAATGAAGGATGTTTTATCGTTTGTGATAAAATTGAAAAACATAAAAAACTTTATGTTAAGTAGAATAATTTAGGTCTAGAAAGACAAATAGCACATGATCTCACTTATATATGAACTGGGGGTAGTAGCCCCATGTATGGGTGTCCATCCATAGGGGTGTGTGTATGTGGTGTGTGTGTGTGTGTGTGTGTGTGCATGTTTACATAGAGGCCAGAAACCTATCTCATGTGTTACCCCTTAAGAGCCATCCACCTTAGTTTTTGAGACTAGATATCTCTCTGGGATCTGGAGATCAGCCATCAGACTAGGCTGCATCAACCTCCCCTGCAGGGATTATAAGATACTACATCTGGCTTTGTTACATCAGTTCTGGGCATCCATCTCAGGTCCTTGTGCTGGCAAAGCAAACCCTTTATAAGTAAGCAGTCTTCCCTGCCCACAATATATTTGTGTTCTTGAAAACCTGTTAACAGTAAAATTCAAGTTTTGTCACTGTGAGAAAGGATCAGTATGTGAGTTAGTAAACACACTTGTTTTAATCATTCCACAGTGTACACATATTTCGAAACATCATACAGAGAATTGTGTGTGTATGTGTGTGTGTGTGTGTACAATTTTTACATAAAAAATACAAAAGAAGAATTGGGGGCATAGTTCAGTGGTGGAGCACTTTTCCTATATGTGGAGGACCTGGGTGTGACCACCAGAATCATAGCGAAAAAAGAGAGGAATCAAACTATTAACAATATCACAATTGCACTATACTTCTTACACATATTATACACTATATTTGCTATATTTGTTTTATATTTTATATTATTTGTATTTATTATTAGGAACTCCATAGACACTGAAAGAACGTTTCAGTGGGTAAAGGTACTTGCCACCAAGTCTTATGACCCGAGTTCAATCCCCAGAACCCACATGGTGTAAAGATAACCAACTCCAGACAGTTTTCTTCTGACTCCACACACACGGATGAGGGCAATCTTAGACACAGCATCAAAAACAACAAAGAAAATATTCAATCCATTGGATTTTACTACAAGAAAAACTTTTACCACAAAACACCTTATTAAATGCAGACAACTAAGCAAGCTACATGCCAGGAATCATCTGTAGACCCTAATGTCATCCGCAGACCCTGTCGTCATCTGTAGACTATATTGTCATCTGCAGACCATGTTGTCATCTGCAGACCATGTTGTCATCTGTAGACACTGTCGTCATCTGCAGACCCTGTCATCATATGTAGACAATATTGTCATCTGCAGACCATGTTGTCATCTGTAGACCATGTCGTCATCTGTAGACCCTGTCATCATATGTAGACTATATTGTCATCTGCAGACCATGTCGTCATCTGTAGACCATGTCATCATATGTAGACCCTGTCATCATATGTAGACTATATTGTCATCTGCAGACCATGTTGTCATCTGCAGACCATGTAGTAAAGAGCTTGTAAAAGACAGTGGTAAAAATTGTCCAAACAGTCTAGTTAGGAAATGAGCACAAAGTATCATCACAGTTTACCATGAGAAAAATAACCACAGGAAGCAAACTCAACATCATTTACTGTCAGAATTTAAACCATAATTAATGTTAATTAAGGATAATTAACGGACTAGTTAGAAGGAAGTACTAACAAACCCAAGTGTTGGGAACTGGTTCTTCTGGACATTGCAGGTAGGGATACAACATAGTGTTGTCACAGTGGAAAACCATACAGCGGAAGCTCTCAAAAAGTGTGCACCAGTCACCACACTCCTAAGCAGATTATCCTGGAGAAATGAAAAGTGCACAACCACATAAAAATATGTATATAAAATGCTCATAGCAGCTTCAGTTTCAAAAGCCCAAATCTTGGCATGAGCTAAATGTTTCCTCAACAAGCAATAATCCAACAAACTGGGACAATCATATTGGGGACTATTACTCAGAAATAAAAAGAAATAATTTTTAAAGGTAACACCCTGGAGGGACCTTTGTGGTTGCACAAATTCAGTCACATGATAAAATTACATGGAACTGTGTGTAAATGCGCAGATGACATTCCAGCAAGGTCTGTGGTTATACCAGCCCTGATTTCCTGGCTTGGATATCGCTGTCTGATTATGTTGCTGCTGATGCTCCCATCATAGGAGTTGGATGAAGGGGGCTAGGACCTTTCCGCAGTAGCTTCACAATTGTCTGTGTATTGAAAATTAAATCAAAATAATAAAATGAATACAGGAATGTGAAAATAAAGTAAAAATTTAGTCCTCCCTAATAATTAGTCCTCAACATCATTTTTTAGAACAGATTCATCTCTTTCCTTTGGTGTGGAGGTAGGAATGCATTTTCTACAAGGGTTTATGATATTCACATTTTATTACCAGTATGAAAACTTTACAGGATGTCAAACAGTCTTCTATGTTCTAAATATTTTCCTGTAATGTCCTTTAATGTCTTATTGGTATTGATAAATGAAAAACACCCTGTTGTTTTTAAACTTTTAAGTGGCAGGCTTCATCTCCTTAAATCCTGCTATGTAAAAACTTAGGTCTCTTCAGCACCAGGGGCAGAAAGAATGGTGCCTGTCCCAGCTGCTCCCTGTGATAGGCCACAACCCACCCTTAGGCTCTGGGGATACAAGCTACCCATTAAAACAAAACAAACAAACAAACAAAAAACAGCCAAAATGCTGTGTGGAAAACAGTGTAAAGCTTTGTTGTACTTGTTTATTTGGTATTTGAGAGGGGATATATATTTGTAAGGTTGCTCATATGGAGGTCAGAGGACAATTTGCAGGAGTCAGGTCTCTCCTTCCACTGAGAGTTTTCCAGGGATCAATGTTGGGTTGTTATGCTTGACAGCAAGAGCCTTCGCCTCGAGCCATTGTGTTGACTCCAGTGCTAAACTATCCAAAGGACTTAACTTCCTGGTTACCCCTTGCTGGCTGTGGTGGTTCCCTTGCCTTGCAGTGTGATGTCATAAAGATGCTGAATAAGGATGCTTGAGGCAGTTGCTTTGGTGTTGGACAGAGTCTGGGAGGTGGATCCTTTGGATTCTTCGAGAAGCTTTTTTTGTCTAAAATTTTATTGTCTAAGATCTCCCGAGTAAATTGGGAGCATTGGGACCTTGGGAGAGGGTTGAAAGGGAGGGGAGAGGCAGGGAAAGGAACAGAGAAAAATGTAGAGCTCAATAAAAATCAATAAAATTAAAAAAAATTGTCTAGCATTCCTGCTTTCTTCATCTGTCTCTAGATCTGCTCCTTTTTATAATGGTTGATCCCTACACTGCAATCTGTTCCCCTCTGCAAGAACTGGCCTTTGGCATAAGACTCTGAGCAGTGATGGATTTTTCTTACCAGCGTGCAAAATATGCCATTATCTCCAGAATCATTCTGGAAGTAATTAACCCAAGTGTGGCCTATATAATTTTTTGGTTAGCAGAGTTTGTGGATGTGGCACTATTTCTTTAGAAGTTAAAACATTTACTAAAACACTCAGCTCTGGGGGATTGCCCCGGCTGCATGTGCAGGCACTACGAATTATATCTAGACGGCCTCTTTCTAAGAAAACAATTAGCGCACCGTGTCCAGTAGCGCATTTTCTGCTAAAACTGTGTGAAAAGGCAACACTCTCTCTGCAAGACCCACCTTCGGCAGTTCATGCCGTTTATGGAAGTCTCAGGTGCCAGACTCGCAACTAATCAGGTTTCCTATCTCACTCAACTGACAGCTCAGGTGGAGTGCCATGATTTTATTTGCTTGTCTGATTCAAAGTCAGGATTCAAAATTTAAAGAGAAATGCAGCACCTCCTTCATACTGCCCAGGAAAAAGTGATCTCTAGGTTCCATTTCAATGTGCTTATTTTGGGGGTGGGGTAGTTACTAATGCAAGAATTATAGCTCGCTCCGCAGGAGCCATCATGCATTCTCCAGGGAATAATCACTGAAGGGTAGGCTCCCTGCAGAGCCCCTTGCAGGCATAAGCACCATCACATCCCATCCACTGTGCAAAGGCCAGTACCCATTCTCCCTGGACCACAGTGCGGTTCCTGGGGCCTGGGCATCCGTGACAGATTCAGAGGCATCTCGTCCTCATCAGTGCTGCTTATGAGTTTCTGTTTGCCACGTTCAGGTTCAAGGACTACGGCAAGTGCTTTCTGAAACGCAGCCCAATTAAGTGAGTCATGGAACATTTCTTCAAAACCTTGATGGCTGAGAGCAAGCTCTGAGAGGAAGGTGAGAGGATGCCATTCATGTGGGTGCCGCTCCCCCTAAGAAGAGCCTCCTTTATGAAGATGACAGAAAGCCACACCAAAGCCCTCCACACAGGTTGGCTTATCCACAGGATGTCTAAAGTTTACTTCTCGGGGGCTTTCACTTTCCCAGAAAAAAAAGAAAAAAAACCAGTGATGTTTTCATTATCGAAGTCAGAGTTTCCTATGGTGAGGGTAGGGTATAAAGTGCCCCCCACAGCTCCTGTATGAAGCATGGCCAGATCCAAGTGGTGAGACCTTTAACAGATGTCTTAGTCAGGGTTGCTGAGGCTGTGGTAAAAACACCATGACTAAAAAAATAGGTTTGGTGAGGAGAGGGTTCCTTTGGCTTACAGTTTGCCATGACAGTCCATCATTGAAGGAAGTCAGGGCAGGAACCTGGAGGCAGGAGCTGATGCAGAGGCCATGGAGGGGTGCTGCTTACTGGCTTGCTCTCCATGGCTTACCCTGCCTATTTTCTTATAGAACCCAAGACCACGAGCCCAGGGATGGCAACAACCACAATGAATTGTGTCCTCCGCTATCAGTCACTAATTATGAAAATGCTCTACAGGCTTGTCTACGGCCCAATCTTATAGATCAAACTGACATCAGCGTAGCCAGCATAAGGTCTAGGAGGCAATCTTCAGGTTACTGGGAGACATACCCTTGAGGGAAACGTTGTCACCCTAGTCCTGATCTTCTTTCTGGCTCCTGAGATGGTAATTTTGCTCTGCAATCCCTCCCTATTGGTCTGCCTCCCACGACTCCACACAATGAGGCACCTGGACTATGGATAGTAAACCTATAAAACCAGGTCCTAAAATGACCTCTTTTTTTTAATAGGCTGCTGATCTCTGGCATTTTCTATAGCTGGGATGAAAAGATGGCTGCCTCTGGGCTCATCCCGTTCAGTTTGAATCTTAAACAAGACTCCTCCTGGAGATGAAAGAGCACAGAGCACCTGTTCTTAGGGACACCAAGAGCAGACTGAAGGGGAGCTGCCGGGAGATGTGGACCAAGTTAAGATGCGCTGACCACAGCGGCTGGCTTGTGCACACTGGGGGCAGACCATATATTACTTACTTGATTCGCAGGGCTGTCTCTTTCTACAACATATGGTTATCAATTTACCCAGCACCTCGTATATTCGGAGCAGCTCACACTGGCTGCAACACAAAGACCATACTTATTAGTGACATAAATCAAGAGTTTCTACACCTGAATAAAAATGAACCTGTAGCCCACACCTAGGGCAAGGAGAATTGGAGAGCCGCCCTTGTTATCCCTATAGCAAACACTAATCACTCCCTTCCTGAGCGCTGGCCCTAACTGCTCACATCTTGTTTCTATGGGAAGAGAGAACAAACAGCCGTGTCTGCCTGTTCCTTCAAATCAGTAAGCACCTCAGAGGACCCCAGCTGCAGGAGCTGGCTTTCTCTTAACTATGATACATTTTTGAAATGGAAAATCTTGGCTGAGAAGGGGGTTGTGACTAGCATAAAAGATGGCACAGGGGTTCTTGCTCACAAAATAAAAACCTTTTGACTGCAAGATCTTCTCTGTGGTGGTGGGGGACAATTGTCATTTATCTCTGCAAACCACAGGTGAGAAACCTTAGCTAGAGGATGGTGGTGAGTGCATTCACTGCCAGTGAAATGTCTTTTATGCTCAAGATTCAAGGTCAACTTGAATCTCAATGCCAGATTCACTCAAGGGAAGTGAATAAGCACATCAGATAGGTGTGCAGTCTTGCACTTGGTAGGACCATCTCACGACACGGGACAGGGGAGCCACCACGTCGAGCACTGGAGTTGTTGATGTGGTTCTATGCTGCCAGGAAGAGCCCTCCAGACGATGCCTGGGCCGTCAAAGCTGTGAGTCATGTTGCTGAGGGCATGTGCCATCCACAGCTACAGGGCCGGTGCTGTGGGATGGATAAGCCTATGGTAACACTGAGCGGACAGATCCAGGCCAGGGGGAATCAGTGCCACCGATGCTCCCAGCAGGAAACTACTTCAGTATTTCATCATACTCAAACCCTTCCTCCTCATAAAGGCTAGCCCGCCCACACAGAAGATTAAGTTATGGACAAGCAAGAACAACAACAAAAAAGATGTCTTCAGGGCCTTGTTTGACAACAGATAAGGAAATTGTCCTTATTTGGAAGAGGAGGGCAAAGAAGACACCATTGTGACTGGTACACAGCAGTGGCAAGGTCAAAGTCGAGTAAGCTGTCAGAATAAAAGGCCCCCAAGCCCAGAAACGTAATTCCCAAGACTGTGATCTGTCAAGACCACAAGAGGTGACACCAGTTAAGCAGCAGAGTGATGCGCATGTGCGCAAGCAGCCTTCAAAACCTCCTCAGAGCTCCCTCAGAGGTGATTAAGCTTTTCCTGACAAAGCCAAAGGCTGAATCCATGGTCTCTCTGTGCTTTCTTTTCCTTTCCTTTTTTTTTCTCCTGCCTCTTCTCTTACCTTTAAGACACTCTGGGAAGTAACTAACTTTCCGTTTATTGGTAGAGGCCTTACAATGTTTACTGGTACCACATTGGCTTCCTCTTTCCCTTTTCACCACGTTTATTTCACAATAGCTGAAGCAGGATTATACTCCCCTGGTTTATGAGACCGTATTTATAGATGCTCATTTCTTTCCCTCCATTACTTCCTTTTACAATGGCACGCCGATATTTTAAAAGCAGATGGGGGTTTCTCCTTCATTTGGCATTAATCCGATCTCTGGCTTCCATCCAATGCAGACCACTAAATCTGCCTCATGAAGGAGCAGGCATCAGCCTGGGAAACGGAGGATGTCCACAGGTCCATCCCCTCCCCCGCCAAGGCACACGATGACCAGTGCCTACGGTCGCACCCTTCTCTGCTTTGCACTGCCTTGTTTTACCCTGCTCCAGTGACTAACAACATACCTGACCCTGGATAACTTACAGCAACAGAAATTGGCTCCTTACAGTTCTAGAAGCTGGGGAGGGAATCTCATGACACCAGTAGATAGTTCCACAGCTAGCGAGGGCCTATCTTGGGGGTCACCAGTGATGCCCTCTCACCATGAACTCACTGTGGCAGGGATTAGTTAGTCATGGGTCTCCTATAAGGACACTGATCCCATTCATAAGGACAGATATCCCTGGCTTACTCGCCTCCCTAGCAACCCCACCTTCAGTTTATTTTATATTTATGTGTGGACCTTGGGATGCCGTTCCTCAGGTATTGCCCGTGTTTATTTTCGGGACAGTCTCTCACTTGTCTGGAACTTTCCAAGTAGGCTCTCAATGTGAGCAAAGAGAAGGTGGAAGAGGAGGATGAAAAAGGAAGGGGGTAGCAGGAGGAGAAAGAAGAGGCCGGGGGGGCGTATTTCTCTTGACCCTGTTCTGGGTTCCCATTCACTTTCTCGCTCCCTTTGCAGCAAAACAACTCCCGAAGAACAGCTGGTACTGTCCATGCCCAAGGTCCCCTCCATGCGATCTTAAATCTGACCAAACTGACCTCCGACCCCCCATTTCACCAAAGCTGACTTTGCAAGGTTGACTGACGACTCAAGTTGTTTTCTTCATAAGCCAGGAGCAGGAGGCAGTTTCTGCTCCATAAAATGCTTACCCTGGTTTGGGGGTTCCACATCCTCCTGCTCTTCGGTGTTGGTTGTTCACTTGTTTCCTTGTATCCGTTTCCTTGGGTGGGTCCTTCTCAGCTCATTGGAGTGTCCAGGGCCCTATCTGAGAGGAACTCACCTACCAGCAGGACCTTAAAACTAATCCTAGTAACTATTGTGTCCTTTGGTTTCTGGTTCTGATGTTACAGCATCTGGGGCCTGGCTGACCCTAGGGGGACTATTAGCCTGAAGGGTTTAGCAAGTTTCTAGAGACAGCTTGTACCTCTGTCTTTAGTGTGCCCTTCACACACTGAGTGGCTGGTCCTCGGCCCACACCTCCTTAACCCACCTGCTGTGATGAGCCCAGGGCCAGGTGGCACCCAGCAAGAACACTTGTTCCCCCCATGTAGTGTGCCTTATCAGCTCTTTCTTCTGGAAACCACAGTGAAGGTTCTTGTCCTTGTCCCCAGCCACTTATTTCATCATGGTACTTGACTTGGTTATTGCTCTATCTCTCTGATAAGACACCCAGACCAAGGCAACTTGAAAATCAGTTACTTGGGGCTTGTAGTTTCAGAGGGTGAGTCCATGACCATCATGTCAGGAGCATGGCAGGAGACAGGCAGGCATGGTGCTGGGGCAGTAGCTGAGGACTCACATCCTGATCTACAAGTTGGAGACAGAGAGAGAGCTAACTGGGAATGGCCTGGGTTTTTGAAACCTCAATCCCTGCCCCCAGTGACATAACTCTGCCAACAAGACCACACCTCCTAGCCATTCCCAAACAGCTCCACCAGCTGGTACCACCCATTCAATTATATGAACCCACAGGGGCCATTCTCCCCCAGACCACCACAGTGTTCCCTATGCACCCTGTCTCACCTTACCATGGAATTGTGAATATAACACACGTTACGTTTATGACAGTCGTGAATGTTTTGACAGAGCTGCTAAAGTAAATTCTGAGTCCTCCTGAAGCAAATGTGCACACACACATAGAGAGACACACATAGACATGCGCGCACACATCAAGCTTCTTTTTTCTTCCATCCCAAATTTCTGTAAGCTTGCAACCCCTACATCCGTCTACATTCTGAACATCTCCACTAGATGTGAAGACACACATCCGTACTTAGCCAGCGCAGCCTGTGCTGTCTTCTTCCCACAGAGCCATTCCCAGCACAGTTTCCCTTGTAACTGTTCAGATTAACCTAACCTTCCTAATTCTCAGCCCCAACTCCACGATACCACCCTTACTCCTCCCTTCCTTGGCCCTCACTCCAGTCTGTCAGCAAACTTTGATACCTGAATACCATCCCTGCACGAGGCCATGTCACATTCAAACCCCCTGTTTGAATTCAAACAAGACTTCCGCTCACATAAATACACCAGGATACCATAGACTCTCAATAAATATTTCTTGGATGAAAATATAGCCGCGTATGCTATGATCTAAGCAAGTGATAAATTAATGCATGTCCTACTTTTAACAAGAGGGATGATATTACACTTTATTTCCATTATTTAGCTTGAAGGCAGATTAAAGTTTATTGCCCAGTGTAAGCTGAGCCCTGGAGAATAAGATCCGTTCCATTCTCGGGAGAAACCCAATGCCATCCAACGTGTCTGTGAGTGCCCAAGGAGGCTGAATTGCCTTTGACCCTGGTTTCTTCTGGTTAAGTCTATGAACTTTTGGTCATTCCATGCCTTTTGATTCTCTCTGCGACATGAAAAGTCACATAAGGTTCCTTTCTCATTCTCATAAATTGTTCTGAGTGTAGCATGATTTACTGAGTAATCCTGCCTCACAGAAAGGGTGGCTCATAGTCTCAAATGATTTCAAATTTCATGCCACAAGTCATGTCGTCGTCGTACCTCACCCCTCAGCACTGGGCTTTTGTAGGAGCTGCTTCCCTCTGCACAAGTCCTCGAGACCACACATCTTTACTCGCTTGGCCTCCTCCAGCTCCTCCTCACACCACAATGTCGCTACTTCTCAGTTCTCGCTCTTCAGAGGAGCAGAATAAACCATGCTTCCATGTTAGAAGAGCTTCCTCTGTTAGTTTACTTTTATTATGAATTCTTTTCTAAGGAATAATTTCAAATGTAAAAATATAAGGAAGAGGACAATGAGCACTCTGTCACAACATTATGGTCTAGCAACTGTTAATGGTTATTGTATTTTTTCTGAAACATTTTAAGGCAACATCTATGCACCATGACACTTGGTGCTTGCTATACCAGCTTCAAAAGCGAGGGCTGGAATTGACATGACCATAGAGCAGCTTCTACACTGACCTTGTAACTCCCCTAGTACCTTGGTTATTCACAGATTTTCCTACTTGTCCCCAGGCAACTGGGATTTGGAATAATGTTTTTTATATCTATGCCCATATTTATTTGTTTATTTTTAGTGCATGTGTTAAATACTTCTCTCTCTCTCTCTCTGTGTGTGTGTGTGTGTGTGTGTATTCAGTAGGGGTAACTGTATTACTTAGCTGTAACTAAGCACGTCAAGGCTTTCTCCACCTCTCCCTGACTTAATCTTAAAGACAGTATCTCGCAGTGAACTTAGACCTTACCACTTCAGTGAGATCGGCTGCCAACAAGCCCGTGGTATCTACCTGTCTCCGTCTCCCCACTGCTCAAATTCCAGGTGTGCATGGCCACACCTGGTGCTTTCATGGATGCTGGGGATCGAACTCCCATCCTCTTTCTTGTGCAGAAGTCCTTTACCTGTTGAGCCATCTCCCTGGCCTCAATCTGTATTTACACCAGCACCCTATTATGTGAGGTGCCTTAATAAGATTTCTAATGTTTTCCTTTATACACAGTGGAGACAAACCGAAGGCCAAATGCTCTTTATTTAATTAATAGTTGGCATAAGTCAGCGCCACTGAAATGGGGTTTCTCATGCAGATGGCCTGAGATGCAGGGGCTCACATGTTGGTTAAATTGAGATCTGTAAACAAAAACAAACACGAGAAAGAATGGCAGAAGCAGTAAGTCATGGAAACCAAGTCTCCAGATTACACAGGCAAGGGCTTTCAAGGAAAATGTATGCAGCCCTCAGCAAAGGCTTTCTGGGGTCCCTGTGGCTGTTACCTAGCAACAAGCCCATTACACAGGGGCACACCGGAGTCCAGTTGAACAGGGAAGAGTGTGCAGGTAACAGAACTAAATTTCCCTCTTTATACTATGTTAATAACGCAGGTTTCCCGCAGTCTTCCGGGGGTGCGTGTCTGAAGAAATCAGCCCTATATAATGTTTCCCCGTGTTAAGTCCCAGAGGAGGAAAATGGCTGGGGCTTAATTTGCTCTGCGCATGTCAGCACTTATGTGTCGGCAGATCCGTCCGACAGGAGCGAAAGATCCAGCGTACAAAGCAAAGTCACCCAAATTCAAATTAGTTCTCAGTCATGGGCAGGGCTCCTCAACCCAGCCCAAATCACCCCGATGGCAAATGAAGGCTGGGCCCAGGGTGACTGCTATTATTACTTTCTCTCTAAAAGTGGCTTTTAATACATGACCGTATTTTCTCCAGACTGGCCCTGCCCTGCTCTCAGCATTCATCTGGGCTGCAGGATTACTTCTCCGTCATCTTTTCTCTTTTTCTTTTTTTTTAACTTTGTCTAAGAAAAAGTTTTGCTTCATGGTGTAGTATTTTAGTAATGTGTTTATGTTAATGGTCTTTAATAACAATAATACTTTTTAAGTAGAATACTGAATGTGTTTTCCTAATTTTGCATTTTGGTTTACCTTTTAAATGAATCAGGCTAAGACAGGAGTTAGCAGAGTTAGGAGGGGAATTGAGTCCCCCAACCACTGCCCTAACTTTTCATTAATGAAATTGTTTTTTGTTTGTTCGTTTTCCAAATTAATTGAGGTGGTGAAAATTCATCTGTCCTAGAATTATGCCTCAAGCATCCTACATTCTATAAACCATAAAAGTGGTCCATATTTTTAACTTTAAACACAGCATTTGTCTCTGGGCATTGTTTTAGAGAGAAAAAAATCCTGCTGATGTTGAGAATTGTCTTGGCATCCACGGCAACAGGAGGCTCGTAAGGCTTCTGGAAGCAAGGCTAAGCGTTTGCTAGACTCTGCTGGTTTAAGACAGTTCTCGTTCAGTCTTCGCAATGCAGCAAGTCAAGAACAGAGGTGGGACCTGGACCCGAGCAACAGTTCCCAAAGCCATGCTCTTGCCACGTGTGATTTCCGTGTGACTTTTTGCTTTTGTGCTGAAAGATGTATAAGACGTTTCATGAGAACACCTTGTCAGGGCTGGGGAGATAGCTCCGTGGGCAAAGGGCTTGCAGTGTAAGCACAAGGGCCTGAGTTTGGATGCCCACCACTCACATAAAAAGCCGGGTGTGGTATCACATACCTGTAATCCCTGTGTTTTAGGGGTGGAGAAATAAAAGAGTCTTAAAGCTTGCTAGCCAGCAGACAGTCTGGCCAATCAATGAGTTCCATGTTCCGTGAGAGAACATGTCAAAA
>LOJH01003860.1:2216-13604 GCA_001685095.1 Ellobius talpinus
GTGTGTGTGTGTGTGTGTGTGTGTGTGTGTGTGTGTGTGTGTGTGTATGCATTAAGAGTTGACCACTAGGGATTTGGTAACCTATCAGAGGCCTTGTCTGTAGAGAAGAATGATTCTCCCTCTCTCAGCAGCCTTTGATTGTCTGTCTATAGCTCTTCATATGAAATTATCACAAACAAACAAAAAACAAAAAACAAACAAAAAACCTCAAAACAACATCAACCAAAAGCAAAAGTTAAGTGACTTCCCCTAGTTGTGTTCCTTAAACGCATTCACACCTTGTTTCAAATTACTTCCATGACCTGCAAGAGTGTCTTATTAGGCCACTGTGGAGAGACTTCCTTCCAGGAAAGTTGGAGCTTTGGACTTTAGAGAGCAGCATTAAAAAGCTGATAGTTCAACCAAAATATATAGGGCTGAGGAGTTCTAGGAGTACTTCACAAAGGACCAGAGCTGTAACCAATTATAGAGGTTTTACCTTCCAGGACAATAGAGAAGTACTTGATAATAGTCTTCTGAATGTGTTTACAGCAGCTTGACCATGATGGTTCTGGTTCTTAGTCTCATACCCCAGACTCAGCTTATCTTGGAGGCTACCCTGCACTGTTACCCATATTTTGTTTGCTTCATTTATCATAGCCCAGTGCCTGCCTCCCCTTCCTTGAGGGAGGAGAAGAGGGAAGGAGAAACTGAGATAAAAGAACACCCTTTAAGTTCCTCCCCCTCCCATCCTCATGTGGTCTCAAGGTAGCCTTCATGGATTCCCCACTCCAGGAGCATTTTAGATGTTGTCCTCTGTTCTTCTCTACCATCCCACAGTCAATGTTTAGATAATTGTTCATAGCTGATTAGGATGTGAGGTCTTGACTGAACTGCAGAGAACACGCTCTTATGCCCTCTTTTCCAAACTTTAAACACCAGCTTTGTACTCAGGAGTCTACCTTAGGGCCTGGTAATTCACCTACCCGCCTTCTTCTGAATATTTATGCCCAAATGCCAGGATGTCGGACGCCCGTCCGCTCCCATCACAGACCACAACTGGTACAGGAGGGGTGTCTCGAAGGTACTCCAAAACAATTGAGATCACGTTGGGTCCTCCTTCCACTATGAGCGCCACCACTGGAACCCCTTGGCCGATTCCTGCATTAAAAAAGGAAAAGAAAGGGAAAAAAGGAGAAAAGAACACAAAGCCAGCAAACCAAATAAACAAAAAGAGAAAAAAAAGCACAAACTAAAATTACTGAGCATGGGGGAGGTAATGAGATATGAAAGGATAAAACACTGAATGACATTTGTAGAAAACTCGTTAGTAGAATTTCCACCCCCAGAAAGTACACATGATCCTGCCCAATCCCCATAACTCACAAGAGGGATATTATTCCACTTCACATTGGACAACCTGATACATCAAGAAGGGAAATGACTCACAGAGAAAGACTGGGCCATTTGTCAAAATATTGGAAGCCATATTCTGATTGTTAGAAGTGTCTTATCTATCTAGCAGTTCAGTTTTCTGTATAAAAAATTGGAAGTTAGAAATTTCCAACTTCCTGGTTACCAAAGAAGTGTTTAAATAGCTCTTTTCATTAAAAAAATAAAGTCAGCAGGGCCTTTTTGGATCCACTGCTGGCTGCCATATGGGTCTATGTGTTCTAAGTATAGCTGATTGTCTGACCAGCAGGTCCCAGCAACACCAGCATCATAAAAGGTCACCATTTTGGATACGTGGGTTTCTGCATAATTGCATCCTGCACTATTGAGCAAAGTGTCACGTGTATGATGATACTCACTACACATCTGTTGCATTCAGTTGAATTAAGGGGATTCAAAGGTATTTCCCAATGCATTTAAGCTATTTATATCAAGCCACAAAACACTGTAATTTTCATGTAACAATTTCTGTAATGTAAGCATTGTATGTGTGATTCAATCTAACATGTTAAAGAGAAAAATTGAAAACCAATGTCCACGAGAGAAACCATGAGGACAGATTTTTTATTTTATAGTGACATTTTAAGTATCATTAGGTGTCACTGAATAATGTACTTTGTTCAATTTGATAGTACATGGGTTAAACTAAACAACATAAAAATGAGCTGGTTTTACGATATACCCAAAAGTGCTCCTACAAAAGACATAATTGAAATTTTGTGCTACCTCTGTAAATATGAATTTACATAAAACAAAACAAAAATTAAGATCAAAACTTTGGTCATCTGTGTTTTCTGGTTGTCTTTTTGCTAGCATTTTTATCTTGTATCAGGAAACTGCTTCCCAGTGACAAGCAATGGTTTGGGATTTGGTTTTTGCTCTATTGGTAGGAGATTTTACTGGGCTAATATGACTTGTTTTCCTTCTAAAATCTGAGCGCACCAGTCTCACAGGGTCTCATCAACTCTATGTTACAGAGGATAATTTTTTTTGCAGTTTGATTTTAATCTTAAAGGAAAGGTCCAAAATGCTGGTTGCACATGAATAGGTATTGTTTTAAATCTCCATCAAAAACATGCAGCAAAACTGGGCGTGGGGGGGGCACAAACTCACAGAGGCAGGTCGATCTCTGTGAGTTTGTAGCCAGTCTGGTCTATAAGAGCTAGTTCCAGAACAGCAGGACAGGCTCCAAAGCTACAGAGAAACCCTGTCTCAAAAAAAAACAAAACAAAACAAAACAAAAAAACCCTCAAAACCAAAAACCAAACCAAAACAAACAAATCAAAAAAATAAAACATGTCACAAAAAGAACACATGTTGGTTAAGGTAGAAGCCTGTGAGTTCTTTGTGTTCTCTAAGGAGAACTGGGGAGAGATGAAACCTGGGTCCCACTAGTTTTTGGAAGATGGGTAGGACTTGAGGATTATTTTTGAAAATATAACGAGAGGACAGTGAAATATTCCGCGGCTCTGCTTTCCAAGAGCCCCTTCCAATCCTGACACTAGATTCCTGAAGAAGTCTGTTAGGGTGTCTGTGAAGGATGAGGCTTCCCGGTGCTGCACGCTGGGACTACTAAGCAAGGTCTTGAAGGGTTTGGGGGAGAGAAAAGATGAACTGGAGACCTTCAGATAGCACACTTCTTTTAGGGGAGAATTTGCTGCCATAAAACACTCATGAGATGGGGGATTTATACATTAATGTGCCTTGAGAAATGCAGCCTCTTTTTCTAAGGATAGATCTAGGCTGATTATGGTCTGGGGTGTAGCCTATTGGTATATCTGGTGGCACACCTCAAGACTCTACATTTAACCCCAAATATGGAAAGGAAAATCATCTATGGAAATTTCTAAATTCTCACTCTTGAACAAAGCTTCTGTCAGTGTGACTTCAACTCAAGCTTCCCTTTGAAATCCACTCAGTGTTGTCATGGAGGGGGAGGTTCTAGACTGGGCCTCTAGAATGCTCCAGTGTTTTAAGGCCTAGTAGAAGGCAGGCAAGAAAACTAGTAATTACTTTTCCAAAAGGATAATCAATTACAATGGATCAGTTTTTATGGACTAATTTCAGGATAATACCTTTTAATTATTTCCTGAAAATGTATTTGTTAATATATCAGTGTTATAATCTCTAAAAAAAACCCCCAGAAATATGCTCAGGATGGTAAGATTTCCCATATTTGTAATGAACTAGGTAATTGAATAATTCAATTAAATTCAGTGCTAGAAAAAAATGGATGAAGCAAAATATTGTCTCCCTTTTTTATAAACATTCTATATATCTATAGCCCCAAATTCTATTTTCTTTGGTGATAAAACATGGAGTTTGCCCAGTGGTTAAAAAATGCTTAATACTTAAAATAAAAATTTTATTTTTACTTTAATTTCTTATGGCAGAGACCCTTGCTATGCTTAACAGAAATAGAACTTGCAAAGATCTGGCAACATTAAGCTTTTAATTTCTGGATGCACACACATGCACGTTGGTTTTGAATCTGAGAGGGGAAAAGTATATTAAATAGTAAGTCATGAGCTTAGCTGTGAGTGTTAGTCTGTTGGAGCATGCTTTAGAGAATATTGCGAGAATGTGGAGAACATGAGAAACTCTTGCTCTACAAAAGGATGTGCATTTCTGGACTGAGGCAAAGATGTTTCTAGGCAAATTTCTGGGGTTCTTGGATCCCTGAAGCTCATCAATGAATATGTACATAAAGAACCTTATTTAGCCACATTGAAACATTCATGCGTTAGCTTGCTATTTTATGATCCTCACTGTAACAAGTTCTTTGATGGCTTTTCAAGCTAAATTCTACATCTGAGGAAATTATATTCCATTTTATTGCTCTTTTATGTTGATTGGATAAACCTTCCCCAGTAAAACACTGTAGAACACACCCCTTCTCTTATTCCATCCGCTCTTTCTCTCATTCTTTAATTTTTTCCACCCACACTTTATTTCTTAAACCACATTTTGAGCATAACACACTTAGGAAAATCTCTAGAAAAATTAACAAATTGCAAACTGTAGGCTGTTGCCACATAGGATGAAATAGCTTTTTACAAGTCAAGCATAGTACATTTTTATTAGTGACAGAAAGGAAACATTTTGGGAATTCCTTTTATCTGTAGCTAACTTAGATTTGCTCAACTCACCGCTTTTTCTTTATGTCTGCCAGAAATTAGTTTAAGTTCCTTTAAAGGTCTTTGCAAAACTATGTCTTGCTCAGCTGAAACTGTTGGCTGTTTGCCTCCCAGTCCTTCTCCCAAAAGTTACTCAGATTTATACTGGAAAAAAAAATTTCTTAGAAAAAAAGATTATGCAGATTATTGGGGATCTCTGGATTCTTATTCTTTTGGTTTGGGGAGAAAGTAGTTTAATTCCTTAGCTGAGTGTAATCATCTAACAATTTCTTCCGAATCCGAAGACTTGTAGTGGTCCTTAGAAGATTTCTACTAGAACGTAATTTGCTTTAACAAGAAGGTGTGTAACACGCCTTCCACACACTTCAACCTTAGCATTTTGTCACATCTAACAAAAATATGAGCTCTGAGAATGGACATGAGTTCAGCAGGGTCCAGTTGACCTGGGCTCTCTCATTACATTTAGAGCCCCAGTTCTCTCTGCATAGCATAATATATTTGACTTCTGTCAAATGTTTCTGTGGCTGGTATGCCATTCAGAAATGGGGGCATTCTTTACCCCTATGTGGGAAGCATCTAAATTGGGATAAATTAAGATTGAGTTGAGTTGGGCATTGTTCAGGAGATAGGTAGATAGAAGACTTAAAATGCCAACTCATTATTTTTCTATTTTATTTTTGTTATTGTGTATGTATGAATAAGTCTTGCCTGTCTGGGTGTCTGTGTAGCACATGTGTGCCTGATGTCTACAGAGGCCAGCAAAGAGCACTAGATTCTCTGGAACTGGAGTTCCAGATGTTTGTGAACTGTCATGTGGGTGCTGGGAACCAAACCTAGGTCCTCAAGAAGAGTAGCCAAGTGATCTTAACTTAGCCATCCTTCTAACCCTTTTTTTTAAAAAAGCTTCTCTTTCTATAGTCATTCTTCTATCCCCTTAAAATAAGCTTCTCTTTCTACTCCCTTTTTCCCCTGCAACCTCTGTGACATGAATCTATAATCTATAATCAGTTAAGGTAATTATAGAAGCACTTGGTGTGTTGGACAGAAATGGATGTTTCACTCAGACGACTTAATCCACACTAATACTCTGGTTCTATGTCAAGACGATCAGATAGAATTTAAAAGTACTTAGGAGTCTATGGAGTCATTTATTTTCTGTTGAAAGATGGTTTATATTTCCATGAAGGTCAAAAGACAAGATTGACCTTGACCTATGTCTCAATGACCACAGGCCAAGCTTATGATATTATAGTCTGTGTCATTCAGAAAGGTGATTTCTGCCCCTTGTATGAGATGACTTCCTAATGAGAGTGGCCAGTTCAAGACCAGTTCTGCCACTGGTGGGGAACGAAGCAAAGACTGTGGCAACAACATTGACATAGTTAATTTTTGGCTTTCTCCGCTCTGGAAGTATGCAATTCTTAGTGTTTTAAAAATTTGCTTGGACTGAGAATTTCTATGTTTTGAAATACTGCATATTGTCAGGATTTATCAGTATGCTTCATGTTGCACAGATTTAAATTTGCATAATTACAATTATAATTAAAAGGCTTCACCCACCCACTAACTCAAATACCCTGGGCTCTAATTTAGCAGTTTATTCTGCCTATAAACACATGGTCATCATCTCCTATATTTATATGAGTGGCTAGCGAAACCAAGTAACCTCCTAGATTATTGCATGCTTCAAACAGAATCTCCCACACATTTGAGAGGCATTAACAATTATTGTAGTGATGGAACCTATACAGTACCATAGCTTTTTTTCAGATTAGACTCTCAGTACCTGTAACTAGGTAGGACCTATCTTCCGTGGTCTGCATAGTGTGAAATGGATGCAAGAGGATTAGGTAAAGCTATAATCAAGCCAATGAGATGGATCAGTGGGTACATTTGCTTTCAGGAGCCCACACGGTGAAAAGAGAGAACTAAAATCCAAAAGTTGCCCTCTGGCCTCCACATGTATGTTGTGGTGCATGGGTGTACACACTCACTCACACACACAGACACACACACAGCTGTTGACTGGTTGTTTCTAACTAACAAAAATCTAATCTTTTTCTCTCTAGCTTTAAGATACTTCTTGCAAGTTTCTCTGTCATAGGTAAGTATTCAGATACAGTTATGGAAATGCTGTGTACAAAGATGGCACTGCAGTAAAACTTCCTTCAGAATGAGACATTAGGGATCTCAGAGGTGCTTCAAAGAAGAGGAAGCCCAGAAAACATTGAGCAATGTCCTAAGAGAAAAATGCATCTTGTTTCCAGAAGTGTCTCTTAGGTTCTCTATGGAAGCAGAGGCTTTAGATATTGCCTTGGTTTTTAGAAGTGGTATGTGGAGTCCACTCAAGACAGTGTATCTACAAATACGTAAGGCCTCACTTGGGAAGGTGCAATCTGGCCAGGTGGGTTTAGTAACTTGTGATGAAATACCCAGATGATGAATGAATAGTCCGATACAGATCAATCTCATCCATGTTCTGTTATTACAACACATTTTTTCTTCAAACAATTATACACTAAAATTGATGTGTAGGTGTTTGTGGAAATATAAAATGCCACAGAAACTAGTGAACAGTCAAATTACAGTCAAATAGGTTTTTAGTAGGAAGAAACTCCTTGAGAGATGGCCGTGGTCTGTCGTTGAGGTTGGGACTATCCAGATCCCACATGCCCAACCCACTATGACTGAGAAGGGGTAAAATGGAATGATTTTTGTCAATGTCCTTTTCTGTCATTGCTGGACTATAAGAATCCCTGTGTTTGATTTTCACTTAATTGAGTCCCTACATGGACACGTGCATGTTTCAAGTTACGATAAGTCCACCAGAATAAAGATCTCATATATTTTTATCTTGATATGTGACATCTCGGATTTGGTCAGAGATAAGAGCTTCTCAAGATACCAGAAATAGAGGGTTTAGATTGATGGAACTGCCTTTCCCAGACAGTGATAAAAAACCCCCTAAAACTAACAAAGCAAAGCATTTCTTATCCTTCAGACAGAGACCATAAAATCTATTAATATGGCAAATTCAGTTTTCTATTTGTTTTCCTACTGCTGCACAGACTTATTTGGGGCATTATTTATGCCTCAAATATTTGACTAAGAATCCTATCCTAGCCCCTCCTGGGGTGCATTCCATTTAGGCACAGTCTTCTTATTCTGTTGTTTACACTTAGCAATCAGAGGCCAAAGAATAGAATGACGGAGAGACTTGAAGAGAAGGTAAATGGGAAATCTGGTCAGTCAGCTTAAGTTCTGTGGAGGGGTCCACTGGAAACGCTCTTATTAAGGGGAATCACTCTGTATATAGCACTGCAGAGGAGGCCTTGTCTGACATCCCTTAAGATCAATTGGACGCTAGACCTGTGTCAGGCCAGGGCTACCGTCCTGGAATTAGTGTGTCTGGGGCAAATGACTGGCAGGTGGGCTGTGAAAGCATGCTCACCCAGGGAGTGAAGCCTTGATTGACAGTGGCTCTGATGGATGCAGAGGGACCATGGAAAAGAAAGATAACATGGCCCAGGTTAGGAGGAGGGGAAGGTGGGTTTATGATTAAGTAGGATTCAAGTGGGGAATAGTTTGCCAATCCTTCCTATAGACATATCTCTTTCTCTTCATCCTGTTTATTGCTACAAAATACTGTATGGCTGTCTTCATCCATCTTTAACTCCTCTGAAGAGTCTTGGGGGGTGGGGACATTTCTAAACATAGAAACCTAAGAGGGAGAATATGCTTGTACTTGGAAATTCTTTTTGGAAGAGGAATTTGGGGTAGAATTGTGGGATTTTCGTTTGAGGTGGAGTTGTAAGAAAAACAGAGGTCATGATGGCTGTGGAGCTCTTGGCTCTGCTGGTGTCAGGTGGGGGCTTCGTGGTGAGGCACAAGTGATGATTAGTGGGGAGCCATGGAATGGTTATGGTTTGCTGATGGACCTATCTCACTGAAAAAGAGGAGTCAGCCCTGTGCACCCTAAGAACAGAAGGGAGAGGGAGATTCAGCCCATCTCTCTGCAGTGGTCTAAAAGCACCACCTGTGGTAGTCTAAGTCTAAGGCTAGGATCCCCTCCCCTATTCTGATAGCCTTAGTGACCCCTTAGAGAGTGGGGCCTAAGTCTAAATCCATCGTAATACGCTGCTCAAGGAATAGCAAAGTCACTCCAGGCTTGGGTCTTCCTTTGACTTCAGTGACTTTCCTGAGAGGATGTGGCTTCACATGTGTGCCATTTTTATTTTACACCCTGGAAGTCCCAATTGACTCACACTGGAAGGACTCTTTTCCCTTGATTCTGAGGGACCCTGTCTAGAACTGGGAAGAATCTGTTACCTCCTTCTTCTCAGTTCCATGATGGACAGTCTTAGCCTCTTTCCAGCTTGGGCTTTCCATACATTCCCATTTCCTTCACTGGTCCTCAGAAAGTATCTCTGTTTCTAGTGTATCCCTGCCCTGACTGCCACTGCTAGACACCCTGTCAGCATGGCTAGGCTAGACTTCATAAAGCACGTTAGCTCCACCTCATTGTCTTAGAAGGCGAAAAAGGCAACTTGATGGACATAGATGTACTAAAACTATATTTTGCTGTTTTGCACAGTATGTAGCACAAAGAGTAGATCCCTAATTTGTGAGATAATCAGACTGATAAAGGAGTTATTATTTATAAAGCCTCTTAAAACAGAGCTTGGCACTCACTAAGAGCTTTCTGGTTAAATAAACACAAATATAAAGATACTTATTTATATTAATTAAGCTTATAAAAGGTTTCTTCTTTAAATATATAAATGATTCATGAAGATAGAAGAAATGAATGCAATATATCTATTTAAGCCAAACACATGTTCTGGCAGTAAAGTACTAGGAAACATGCCTCTCTGAAAATGTGCCTAGTTTCCAGAGCAGACCAACAATATGCTAAAACCATATGCATTTATGTTGCATCCAAAACCCTAAACCTCCTGGTTTGAGGTAGATGGCTTTTAAAATTAAATTAATTTTTTCCCTAGTTCTCAATTATTTTTCTTGGTGTCTCAATCAGTTAAGTCTTTTGAGTGTGTTGAAAAAAAGAGATGCAAATACTAAACAATAAAACCAATAAACCAAATCCAAGTATTTTATATGCTTTCAAACTCACTTAGCTTTTGACTTAATGGGAAAAGTTATTCCCTTATGGCCAGACAGCTCTGATTGAAATATGCTGCTATTAATGTCAGTGTGCTCCTATGCAAGTGGAATCACTGTGGATAATTTCAATAGAAAGGGACACCTAGTCCCATGGGCTATAAAGTGCATATTACTTTCCAAAAGGGGAAATCCAACATTGTTTTCTTTGGGGTCATTGTTTGAAGACTGAATGTTTTAACATAATTGATCTAAGACGACAAGAAAACTCCTCCAAACAAAGCTATAATCTTCGTCTCTGCACTGTTCAAAACCCACATCAAAAGACTGACCTTGCCTTCTCAGATGTGGGGTAACTGGAGAAGTTCGGAACTCATTTTACTTTAAAATATTTTGCCAACACTTTTCTCCCAATGTCCTGGGATCCAAACATACAGCCCACGCAAGCGCCTGCACTTTGTGGCAAAATGAATAAAGAACAGCAGCAGTTAAAGCAACTGTGGGCTGTGAACCCAGGGAAGGACCTGGCCTGTCATGCAGGGAAGAACTGACGGAGATGGGGGAGGTGTTACAGCCAATGGGTATTAACTGGTCATCCTCAGATTGTACATATGTTTTGCTTTGCATCTGTTATAAGAGAATGCAATTATTTCCAAGAGTTCTTCTTTCAAGAAGTGTTTTCCTCCTCCCCACCCTTCTCTGTTTTCAAGTTCAAAGATAAGTCTTCTTAAACATCTTCCCCTTTACTAGGAGGCAGAATCAAACATTTTGCTGTGTTCTTTTTATAGTTAAAAAAGAAGTCTTCATGACTATGCCCTATAAATTTGTCAGTCAGCCACAACAATCTAAAGAGGAAGGCTCTCATGCCCCCCCCCCGTGACTCTTGAAATTTTATTGCCTCGTTTATGTTTCCCAGCATCTCTTTTCCCTACCTGGCAGATGTACCTTAGTAATTCAAGCATGTCACACAGAGTTCTTTATGCAGTAGCTGACCACTAAAGTTTGGGACACAGAAGAGCAGGAAGGCAGTCATTTTGTTGTTGTTGTTGTTGTTGTTGTTGTTGTTTGAGACTGTGTTTCTCTGCATAGCTCTGGAGCCTGTCCTAGAACCCACTCCATAGCCATGGCTGGCCTCGAACTCATTGAGCTCCACCTGCCTCTGCCTCCCCAGGGCTTTTTTCCCCCTTTCTGCTCCAGTTGTGTCCTGAAGATTGTAATGAAAATGTACTTCTTCCCCAGACATTTTTAAAATATCTTTACAACATTGGCAATTTGTCCTCAGTTAACTGAGAGATGATTTCCATTGCCCCCAAATCAGAAATGCAAATGCCCCATGTGTATGTTTCCTGGTTTTCCTGTGGATTATTGAAGGCCCCTTTGGTAACTTTCAGGCCTTTCTATGAGTCTTTATGTAGCAGTTAGCCGTTATTCACAGCTATTATCTTTGAAAATCTAGTGTGATCTCACAGCTTATAGGAAAAATCTGAAATCCTTCTCCCTGATATGAAGGCTCATCTTCACTCAGACTCAGTTCACAGCTTCATCTTCATCTTTCTCGGTTTTTCACTCTGTGTTCTCACACAGCATCCTCAGGGTCCTCCATGTAGGATTATTTTTAAGCTCCTCCTATAGCCACCCTAGACTTCAGAGAGGGATCTCTCTCTCTCTCTCTCTCTCTCTCTCTCTCTCTCTCTCTCTCTCT
>LOJH01003860.1:13671-37800 GCA_001685095.1 Ellobius talpinus
TCTCTCTCTCTCTCTCTCTCTCTCTCTCTCTCTCTCTCTCTCTCTCTCCCTACAACTGTCTCCAGGAGGAGGCATTTTAGCTAAGCAGTTCCATGGTCTTTTCTCTCCCCCTGATAAATTTAAAAGGAATATTTAAGTTTGGTCGGCCAAGCCCAATACTTTTTGCTCCCTCTTGCCTGCATGGAGCAGAGGTGGGATGGGGTGGAGTAGGGCTCTCCCAGGTCCTCCAGACGCCCTGCCCAGGAGGTGGGTATGATATGAGGGGGTGTAACATGGTGTTGGATTCTGCTCAACTCTGGGATTCATCCAGTTTATTTGGCCAATGGCCCTAAAGCCATGTTCTTCCACTTTCCCCTATAAGCAATACAAGTGGTATTTTGGATTCTATACCCTAACTACTTTTATTTCTTAATATTGTTTGGAACTTGGATAAAGAAGAGGAACACTTTATTTTGCCCCCTCTGCCCCCCTCCCCAACTCCATTTCAATTGTCAAAGCCTGGTTCCAATGTTATCAGTTCTTAAGCCCTACCCAACCCCCTAGGCAGTATTAATTTTCTATGCCTTTGTGGTCCCGTTGTTCACCAAAAAATTGTCTTTGGGTAGTTACTCTGCCTTGGTTTAATGGAAGTCGTTTCCCCCCCTACATTGTAAGCTCCTTTACAGTAATTCATCTCAACACACTGGCTCCCAAATGCTTCATGCTCAGAAGATAGTTCAAACAAGTGCTTGAAACAGAAAACAAAACTGAAATGCATAACACCTTGGGACAATAGAGATGAAGGGACAGGAACACATCAAGAGTTGCAAAGAGACTATTTCACACATCAGCACTACTGAGACATCCTGCTGAAAGTGCATATGGTAGCCATTTAGGTGGTTCTGTGGCATCCTTTCCTAGATCTTTGCTACAGGGCTTCGGCAGTGGTCAGAGATCAGTGGGTGGGTCTCCGACTGTAGCTGTCCACCTGGATTACATTGGAAAAGCTCTGATGTTTAGAGATAGAATACTGTCTGCACTTTTAAGTGGAGGCTGTGCTGTTTCTCAGGATTGGACCTAGCTATGAGGACAAAGCCTCTCGGCCACTGGGGAGAAAGATGTAAGCAAAGGTTTACATTCCTCTCCTTGCTAAAAGGATGCCCGTGAAGCTATTATTTCCTTTGGTTGAGATGAATACAAGCTATGTGACTGAAATTGAAGCCGAAATTTCTTCCCACTGAGCTGATTGGTATGTTTTAGCAGTAGGCTAGGGATGACCTTCACCAACAAGGTATCAAAACAACTGAAATAGCAGACTGCCATTGTTAGACACAAGACTAAGGGGAAAGGCATTGGTTATCTTGGATCAATTATTATTTGGATCATTTTGGATCCCCAATTGTGGGTCTAATTTTGAACTCAAATCACAAAATTAGATAATTTTTTAGATGGTTATCTGTACATCTATAAGTTATCTCCAGTCCCCTCAGTCTTTGATGAACTTTCAGGAGAAACTATGAGACTATATTATATTGCAGGAAACTGTTTTTCTGGCTTCATGCTTCCATATTCAAGGATTCCATCCTGATTACTGTACTGTTCCATCCCTGATTACTCTGTCTGTTTCCTTGCTTAGGATAAGTTCTTACTGGGTAGATGAGAACAACTTCAAATTCACGATTCTCTTGCTTCAGGCTTTTGGGTTCTGGAATTATAGAAGTGCACCATCATGCCTGGCTCTAGGGTTTGCTTCTTGACTGGTGAGGGTTAGTTTCTGAGAGTCCTTTGACGAGTGTTTTCAGCCTTTTCCCTATTTATCCTCAAGGGATGAATGCCAGTCAGCTACCTAGGTAAAGGTGCCTGTTGTGGAAACTGATTCCCCCTCGATTACCTCAGTATCTCCAACAGTGTTATCAACGAAATTGGCATTCTCCTCTACTTCTGCCTGGCTGTGGTGCCCAACTCTCAGTATGGTCCCTGTCAAGGATGGGGTGTAGTGTGGTGGGCTTCCAGCTCTAACACTGTGAGTGAGCTACAATACCAATTCATCTCCAGAATCTACTCTGCAGCAGCACCGAAACAACCTGAGCCTCTGGTTTCACTTTGGAAATGTAAATCTACTTTTAAGTGGAAAAAAATACAATTTTCCTTACATAAGATTTGTTTTTCTTGATGTCATCACAGCTCTTTACAAGTAAATGATGGTAATGTGGTTTTGAAAGAAGGTGATTACAAATGGGTCAAAACAGGGCTGCTTGTGAACCACAAGGTTGTAATGAAGTGTTGTCTCACACTAAGGAAATCGTTTGATTTACCATTCAATCAGAGCACATTTACAAGTATGTGTAGGTGTCCTTATTGACAATGACTTCAGTATTTCAACTAGAAACCCAAGCAGCTTAATTCTGGACAAACCATCACGTACAGTAGCTCTGCCAGACTTACGATCTCAAGGTCATCTCTGGCAGTTCTTAAAAGTAGCCAGCAATTCTGGTGTGTTTAAAGGAGGCCCCGGGGTTTGTTCGGGGTTGAGGGCCCTGTTTCATGGGTTCAGTTTTCTGCTTCTTCTAAACGCAGCTATTCATTGTCAGAGCTGTTCCCCTATCTGCCCGAGGAGAGATGAGGCTCTAGAGAAGGATTGGATCTTTAAGCAAAGGAACAGAGCAATAATACAGAGGCACCTGTGTCAGTCTCTTAGGGGGAAGATATCAGTTCAAAACTTTTCTCATGGTCTAGCAAATCCTTGATGATGCAGCGGATAAATCCCCGCTACTTCTCTTCTGGAGATGAATGCTGCATCGCACCCTCGTTTAAACTCATTTGGTAGATGATGAGAAGCTGGGAGACAGCTACGGCCCAGAGGTATGCAGCAGGTTCTCTGAGCCCTCAATCATGGGAGTATTTAATCCTATTATCTTATTCTGTATGTCTGTGTGAAATGGCCTTTTGTAGCTGCTGGCACCAAAAATCTGGGTGGCTGCAATAATAACTCATGACCTTATTATATAAAAGAGGGCTCTCTTAAGATTATTAAGTAAGAATGTGGTTCTTTAAGGTTTGCCTTAAAAATCGCAGTTCTCATGTACAAAAGTCATTCGCCCAGTTGAGAAGGATCCGTAGAAAGGATGTGTGGAAATCTCATGCCAGTGTCTATGCTAGGATGGAGGCTCTTATTTTAGACCCATCAGAATCACCCGTGGAGGCCACAGCTTGCAAGCATAGCCTGGCCCATTCCTGGGAGTTTCCAGTCAGTGAGAATGAGTGTTTCAGGGCAGCTTCCAGGTGATGCCACAACAGCTAGCTATTCTGGGGAACCACACTTTGAGAGCCAGTGGTTTAGCCTAAGCTGCAAGGGGGGGCAGCAAAACAAACAAACAAACAAAAAACAGCTGACATCTATACTGTGCTCCACTCAAGCAAGTAAAGGAAAAGTTCATGGGGTGAGACCGGAGCCACCCACAGGGTTCCTAGGAGTGTCCTTTAAAGCAGGAACCACCAGCAGATACCTACCTTAAAGGGCCAGACAGCGAGTGTTTTTAGCTTTGCAGGCTGGATGGGCTCTGCTAAAGGACTCTGCTTTGCGAATGTGACACAGAGCATTCCAGGGATATCTTATTTCGAATAGCATGTATGCTGTACTAAATCCCTATTTACAAAAATAGATGGCATGCTGGATTTGGTTCCTGGGCTACAGTTTGCTCACCCATGAGCCTAGATAATGTGCTAAAGGAATTCAGAGGAAGAAAAATCTGTTAGTTCATTCATCTTGAGGGTCCCACAGGAAATGACCACGTTGGGAACGTGGATGTGTAAACCCAGCGTTGATGTACCCTCCGTTGTACCAGTGGCAAACTGCGTTCCTTGGCAGAGGAATTCCCTAACAATTCAGCCCTTAGACCTGGCTGCTTGGGACAGTGTAAGAATCCTTTCCCCCATCCCAGAAGGAGTTTCACCGTACTAGTCAAATTTCTCACGTCTACCTGCATTTTCTTCTTGGTGGTTTGCTTACAGGTAAAGAAAATACTAACATGTTTTTATTAAGAGAATTTGTGGAGTTCTGAATTAGATTTTGGTTCCCGCTTGTTTTTTTTCCCTCTGCTCATTTCACAAAGAGTCATCTGGGTGCATTTTTTCCCCATTTCATGGCAGGTTCATGTTGCTTGCTAGAGCTGCTAAAAGCAAAATGATTTGAAGATAAGCTTTCTAGACGGCTTTTGTGAAAAACCAAACTCCTGCCCTGAAGAGAAAGGGGCGTATCTTTGAAAGGGACAAGTGTAACCAGGTGGTATGGAAAGGAAGCATCTAATACTGGAACCAGAATAAGAGATTCAACTCCCTGGCTCAGTAGCCGGTTTGGTTCTCAGGCCTTCTTACTTGGCTATGAGCAACATGAGCCCAGGGGCCATCCTGCTGATGGAAATGTATTCCTTGCTTGACTTCAGCCAGGCCACCACCCTGGATTACTCTCGGCTCAGTAGCTGCTCCCCCTCCCTCCATCTTTTGTACTAATTCCTTTTATTTAGCTGATATCTGGTATTAGGGCTGTCCTAAGCCCGTTTTATATTCTCCTCTCACTTTTCAATTTTCACAGCCTCTTCATGGGTTCCCTACGCCTCTATCTAAAATTATGGGATTCCCCACAGATGTTATTTGGCACGGGAGTGCCAGAGTTGCCTGCTTTGGAGTGACGGAACAGATGTGGACAACTTGGGCATCATGGGTGACCTTGAGTGAGGGAAGCTGAGAGCCCCTCTCCGATTTTCTAAGTTGTCTGTGATCAGGAGAGTGCAAGTCAGGAAGCATGTGGGGGTGCTGCAGCTGTGATCCCCCTAAGTACCTGTGTTAAAGGCTCGGCCTCCAAGAAGGGCACTGACTGGGACATGGGGAAATAATAAGAAGTAGGACCTACTAGGAGCTCTTTAGATCTTTGCAGGCTTGCCCTTGAAAGGGATTGTGTGAGCCTTATCTTCTCTTTCTCTCACTTCCTAGTCATGAGATGAGTGGTTTTGCTTGATCGTGATTCCTACAGTTGATATACTGCCTCACCATGGGGCCCAAAGCAACACAGCTCATCACTCAGGGACCAGGTATTCAAAATTAGGTGAATTTGAAGTTGATTTTCTCTGTTTTGTTGTGTCTCTGAACTGGGGTCTTACTCTGTATCTTGGGCTGTCATTAGTCCTGAGATCCTGCTGTCTTGGTCTTCCGAGAAAGACCTGGAAGTGCAGGTGTGTACCCCCATGTCCAGCTCAAGTGCTTCTTACAGTGATACAAAACTAAATAGCACAGGGTTAGGGCTGGTGTGGAGACTAATATGGATGGCCAGTTTGAACTTAAGCAAAAGTACATGGAGGAGGATGTCGGAATTTATTATAATTAAGGAAAATGTTATTGTGGCATTTCCCAGGAATCTAAGTTTATGCTGCAACAGTTCTTCGTATTTGACTAATGGGAGCATATAAATCGACAGGGCAAAACAAATGCCATGTTCCAACGGGCCAGGTTCTGAGGCTGGAAAACAAGGGTGCAGGGAACGGCTGCCTGGACTTTTCAGGCAGGCGTGCTGTGCTCAGTTGCTGCTTGCTTCACAGCCTCCCCCAGGATTTCACAACAAACCCTACTGTGCAGCACAGACGGTGCACACTTCCTGTGTTCTCCCTCTGGGTGGAAGAAACGCCGCTAATGAGGCAGGGCTCAGCTCCGATTTGTTTGATGACCGGGAAAGCTGACTCTTCAGCCCTCCCTCTCCCCGTTTTGGCATAGGCATGCCTATTTTTTTCCACTCTGCTGCTTTGCAGCAGGAATTGCCCACAGCCCCCCATGTGGACCCAGCGACGCCAAGGCTTGTTAGGGTCCCGCATTCCCTTGCCTGTGTTGTAGGACTTGAGTGTTTGCCTGCTGGGCTGTGGCATGTAGACCTTTGCTGAGCTTGGAAATCTGGCCTCCAATGTGGAACAGGAACAGCCTGTTCAGTGCTGGGAAGAGTGCTGTTTTATCTCAGCCAGGGGTGCCAAAAGAGAAGGGAAAATCTGCTGCTTGCCTATTTGGTTATTATTCAGGCATGAAATCTCTTAATTTCCTCACTTTTTTAGGGGTTAATGAGCTGAGAGTTTAAGGTTAAAACACGTTTTTATTGTTAAAACAATGATAGCTTCATTAGTGACGCCCAGGACCCTTATTTTATTCTTCAGAAGTAGATGAAATTACATGATGCTTTTTACATCCATTTGTTTCAGGAGCTTGAAATGTTCCAAACAACATTTTGTGTGGATTCAACAAATTCTTAACAATCCTTCAAAGGGGCGTTGGAGGGCTTGTGCTGAATTCTTCAGCTCTAACCATCTTCAGCAAAGGAGAGGTTAAATCCACGTTCCTTTGTTACCCCTCGGGAATAAGATACCATCTCTTCTCTAAATATATCTAACTGTGAGTTGATGATTATGGCAGAAAAGCACCCAGTCAGCACAAGTTCTCTCATTTATTCTCTGTTTCTCTAACTTTCTAAAGTTTGCCTTGCATTGCTACCAAATGAATTGATCCTGATCTGGTCCAAAGATTAGGTGGTGACATGAGTGACTATTACTTTGGCTCAGTGAGGAGAAATCAATAGATACTTCTTTTTCTGTATAAACAGAAAGACGGAAGCTATTATGGCATTGGCTAATGCAATTTTTTTTGTCTTCTAAATGCCTTAGTTGGAAACGGTTAACAATAATTGCCATGGAATAGGAACACACTAAAATTTCCCAGGCTGAATGTTCTTCTGCACCAGCTGTGGTGGTCACAGTGATTGAGCCCATTCACCTTCCTGTTCAGTTTTCTTCCTTGAGGCTCTCTATCATGTCACCACCTCATGTGTCTCTTCCTTTCTGGACTACATTGTCTAAAGTCTCGTACTCCACTCCATGTCAGGCTGGAAACCAAAGCTGAAAACAAGGGTAGGAAGAAGCATTGCCCTTTACAATGGTGATCTCCCGGGCTACTATTTGCACTCAGTTCACAGGAAGACACGGGCTCTGCTTAAGACAATTGCAGAGCTTGCAGGTGATAGGCGGTTGAGCAGGGAAATGGCCACACCATCACTAATGAGGAAGAAGGGCTACTACAGAATTTAAGAGAGTAAATTGTGATGTGGAAGATGTGAGGAATGTGGGTGTAGGAGACTCACCAAGGAAGGGGAATACGTGGATGGAAGGTAAACTGTTAGGCTGAGAGATGAAAATAATGTTGCCGTCAGTAATAGGAGAGGACTAGATTCCACCAGGTTTCAAAGAGAGACAAAACATACCCAATAGTGTGTATTATTTCAAGAAAACTGTAAGCATCTTGGAATGAGTGGATTAAAATGTCCATGTGGCATTACAGGAAGAAGAAGCTAGGAAAGAAACAGGAATAATATGGAGGGTCCTTTACTTAGCAATGAAATAAGAAAGGGACCAGGTCCCACCAGGCAGGTCCTGTTATCATGAAAATAATCTACTTTAACTGGCCAGAAGAAGTAAATTTGACTGATTTTGAAAACAAAATATCAATTATTTCCAACTTAAAGTCTTTCTAATCTATAAAGATTTCTCACCATTCTTCGCTCTGTGGAGAAGTGCCTAGGGGATCCCATTTGGATGCTGGGTGAATTACCTGGTCAAAGTTGTCTAAAAGAATGGTCCCATCCCAAAATAAGTAAGTGAAAAGTGAAAATGCTTCTTTTCTCAAAAAGAGAAGGATGCTAGCTTGATTAGGAAAGAGTCAGAAAAACAAGATAGGCAAATACCAAGAAATCGTTTTCCCTAGAATTTCTTCTGTTCTCCAAAGTTGTTTTGATTTCATTGTTTTGATTTTTAAAGCGGTGTTTAATTAGCAAGGATGGCTAATGTTTTATGCAACCAACTTGTGCTAAGTCATTTTGCCAAAAAGAGAGAAGTGAGGCTGAGATTGTTGTTGTTTCGCCGCCCCTCCCCCACACCACCAAATTATCCTTTAGCTAGAAGGTCCTCTAAAAGGCAGAGGAAATTTTGAATAACCTAGACCATTGAGAGCATTTGGAAAATGGCATAGTCATCACAGTCATCAGCAACTGCCCATGACTTTGGTACTTAGAACTGTACTCAGCCTTGGTCTTTGGCTGAGACAGAAGAAAGTCTGTATGATTGGTCTGAACAGACCAGAGCATCTACAGAAGGTGCTAGGATGTCCTTGAAATGATGTGTCTGCTTAGAGGAAGCTCAGCTTCCTTTGCCAGTTAGAGTTTGAACTTGGGGTTGATAATGTGTGAGCGTCTAATCCACTCTTTCTCACTTCTTCACTTCCCTGGGTAAGGTTTTCTGATGTACAGGGTTGTTACCCCCATCTTGGGAAAGTTATGGCCTCAGCGATGGAAAATTTCATGTTATGGTTATCCTAATGCATTGGATGATGGTGCAATGATCAAAAAAGATGCCAGTGATGACAATTGAACGTCCCTTTGCCTTCCCAGCCTCCTTCATATATTCTCAGGCATAGGATGACAAAGGGAAGTCCACGAGTCACATGAAGAAGGACTGTTGTAGCCATGGTACACGGTCAGGAGCTCCTTTGCTTGCCTCCATCTGCCTGTCCCCTCTTAGACATCCTCTCTATTTCCTGCTTGTGCTGTTTCTCCAGCATCTTAGCCACTGACCGGAAATCTCTCCCCACCTAAGTCCTGATTGATGACTCATTCAAAGCAATGATTAACCAGTCCTGGACACAGTGAGTCCTCAGCTAGGTGCTGAATGAAACAATGCTTTCAAAGGTAGACAAATTTTAGGGAGCCTCTTCTTAAGTGAGCTAATGTTTCGCATGTCAAAGAACAGGGTAGTAAAGATTTGGGAATCACAGCAGTCTAGGTATACACCCAGGTGCCTAAGTAGCTGGGCATAAGATTAAAGGTATAACCTATCTGAGATATCATTTTATAACTATAAAAAGTCATGTAATTTCTACCTTGGATGGATTTGTCAAGTATTAAGAGAGACAGTACATAGGGAGATGTCTTATACAGTCTCCGGAACTTGAGTAAATGCTTCCTTCCTTTTACTCATATCTTAGAATGCTGTTAAGCTGTCCTAGGTGGCATCTTTAGGGTGACATATAAAAAGGAATCACTAAGCCCCGGTGGGAATGGATGTCTTAGAAGAGATGAACAGTAGTCAGGAGAGTGATGTGGTTAGGAATTTTTAAGGAAATGATAGCTTCTAAGGTTAATTTTTTTGCTTGGGGTTTAAGAGGAAATTCAAGGTTCTTGTTAATTATACTTACCAATTGGGTCTAATTGGCAACTACCCCAAAATGAATAAAACAAGCGGGAGTCAAGAGAGAAAAACGGCAGGCATCCTGTCAAAAAACAAAAGCTTTGAAATTTCTACAACCTAATGGTTGGATACACATTTCATTAAAGCAGATGGGCCACCCAATTTGTGTGAGTCTCTGTGTGTGCAATCCTGCACATGCAGAGCTGGGCAAAGTATCATACGATTTCTCAAAACCAAACACTAGCAGATTCATATCAACATGCCTTCTGCTGGTGGAAACATATTTTTGTCCTGTTCCCACTGGGATTAGTTATCGAAGGTGAAGGGATTGCTTTACCCTCATATTACATCTTAGTATTGGTGAAACCCAGTGTTGGTGGCTGGTGTATCAGGTAAAATGGTAATTATGACTCTTTCAGTTCTGTGTCTTCCGGGACAGGACAAGAAGCAGATTCATGCCTATATGGTTTCTTCCTTTTAGAAACATTTCTGTGTTTTTTTGTTTGTTTGTTTTTTGTTTTAAAGAAAAACTTTCCATTGCCAAACATTAGCTACATATGAATTACATTAGCCGATCACATGATAATCTTCTTGATTTGTTACTAAGCATGAGCAATGTTATTTACTAAGGATTCTCCTTCTGCTCTTTCTCTTTCATTGACTAGCCAGAGGGTTGTCTGTGTCTCCAAGGCCTTCTCTCACTTCAGTATGTCAGGTTTCCTACTGAGCTGGCTTTTCTCCCTCTCACCCAGGAAAGACATTCAATGGCCAATCCCGTCTGGGGAGATCTCATTGGTTAAGTTAGCCTGTTTTTGTCTAGGTGGCTCAAACAGCATCTGCTGTCAAATCTGGGCTTGAGGGAGCCAGCCTGCCTTTGCCTTCCTGAGGCTCTTGCCCTAGAACAACATATAGAGAAATTCCAGACCTCAGATTCTTAGGTCTGAGCTAAACTTCTAGAGACGCCTTAGGTTGTGGCAGTTGCTGGAAATACCGGAAAGGGACGGATGGTTGGTGAAAGGCACTGTGCCCCTTTTCGTGGGTCATAATTGAGCCATTCCTCAGGTCCACCACCAGATAAAACCGTGTTGTTAGAACAGTGAACACATGGAAAAAACCATAAAGCAGTATCCCCTGAAGCCCAGGACGTGGGTTGCTTCCTTTGGATTCTCCTCTGTTCATAAAATAACAATCCAAAAGTAACAATGTTGCATTTCCCAGTGCATCCATAATTAGTGTGTTTCTGAGGACACAAATTCAGCTAACAATTGTGTGTAGCATCAGACCACTTGTTAATACTATAAGCAAAACTTCTAATAGATAGCAACTACACCCACCCCTTCCAGATATTTCTTATAAGTATTATGGATGGAACAGAGCAATTCATAAATATATATTAAAATTAAATAAACCTGGCTTTGTTACATCTTTTCTGAAGAGTGAACCACCGGTTGGTATTTTCAATCTATTCTTTCTCTCTCTCTATAAACTCCTCATGAAGAAAAATCTCAAAGGCTGCTATGCTAAAGGGCAGGGAAAAGAGTGGTACTATAGTTAAAAACTGGAGTGTCAAGGCAAAGGGATGCACTGATCATGTCCCCGGTTGTCTTGAACCCTCTGCCCCAAAGACACGGTAGAGAGATGATGAACCAGAAGATGGGGAACAAAGGACTAGAGATTTTCTACCCAAACAAGATCGATTCCACAAGTGCTGTGTTGGTGTATGTTGCTGAACTGCACAGAGAGGTTTGTTTTTTACCTCTGAATTCCTAGGACATTGTACCAAACAGAGACCATTTCTCAATCTAAGATAGCAACATGCATCTGAGCAGGGAATGGCAGGCTGCATGTAGTTTAGGTTCAGGCAGAAGCTCTGTCAAGTCAATTCACTGTGAATTCAAAACAAAACAAAACAAAACAAAACTCAAGGTTTCTCCGAGTGACTTTTCTATATTAAGAACAAAAGTAGTGAGGTAGATGAGATCTACAGATCATCTGTATGTCTGTGCACACACACACACACACACACACACTCATACTGTACATTTATGTTCTGGTTCTATATTCTACTTTAGTTTCTCCCTAAGACTCTCTATTAGTAAAAGAAGGAGTAAAACATGCATGCTTCTCCTTACAGGTTTAACGATTTATATGTTCTAAAAAATAACTTGAGGTCACATGTCCTCATTCATGTTTGCCCCAGAAAATTTCCCTGTGCCGTTAGAGGATACAATTTAAGAAAAATGAGACAAGGTTCAACTCTATGTACTGCACTAAATTTCTGCCTATTGAAAGCTTTTACCTGTGTGGCATGTAAGTGTACTGGCCCCATTGTGCCTGTCAAATCTTGCTTGGCAGGCATCTGCATAAATATTCTATCCAGAAATGTTTTCGTCTGAATTGCCACTGTACTTTGTATCACAAAGGGCATGGGGCACTTGCTGTTCTATACTGCAGCCTCTGTACACACAGCCAGCCCTTCAGAACAGGCTGGTACAGGCGTGGGCTCAGATTTAGACTTCCTGGGTCTGCCGCTTAGTAGCAGCCTGACCTGTGGTCCATTCCTTGGCCTCTGTGCTTCAGTTTGCTTACTAAAGAACAGATGAAGAACTCTTGTAGAGATTAGATCACCTATTCCTTGTAAATGATGTCGAGTAGGACTCGATCAACACAAGGTTTTGTTGACTTCTTTGGAAGACTAAGTTCTGCAAACACAAAGCTATGTCTTATGTACAGTGCTTTCTGTAGTGCGGGCACTCAGGCAAACTTGTAGAGCAAAAGTCCCAAAGAAGCGTTGTCATGGGAAAATGGAACGGTGCAATCACTGTTTATTTTAAACAATAGGAGGTTCTGTCACATTTTTTAAAAAAGTGAAGAAATTCAATATATATTTTGCGTGCATAGGAAATATCTTAAAATTATAGTGAGGTAAAGAGTATATTGGAGACATTTTGCTACAGTGAGCATATGGACACTATTCAACATGAAACAGCTGGTGAATGAGCTGTAACTTAATGGGGAGAACTGGACTTTGGGTCACCCAGGAGTGTGATGAAAGAGAAATGACTAGTTATTGGACTGCTATACTCCCCTCTTGGTAGGGACACAGATGCAGGGTGCTTCCAGTCTCCCCACTGCGACATGACATCTATTTATACTTTAGTACTGGGAACATGTTTAGACTGTGCTGTAATCTGCCAAATCCAAAGCAGAAACATGCCGTGTGATCTGATTTTAGTTACTATTAAATACAAGCGTGAAATTTGTTACACTGGTATTATAATTTTTATATAACTTTCATATGTGACTTGAGAATATTGTTCCTGTGTCTGTAGCCAGCCTCTCCAGCTTCCTGACTGGATCCTTTGCTGATTCTTCATTCCTAAGACAAAACCAAGACTGCATGGATCAGAGAAGAGGTATTTTGAATGCAGTGATGCAGGTTCCCATTTACTGGTCGGGTATGATGAGGGTCACCCTAGAGCTGGGGTAGGCTAACAAGGAGAGGAGAGCTAAAGGATACGACAGTTGAGAGGACAATTTAAAAATAACACACAACATTAAAACTACAGTGGACAGTGGTATGCTGTAGTTAGGATTTTTGCCAAATGAGTAGGTTATGGCTATCCATCCTAAGGAGAAGATGGGGAACTATGTGAGATGGTTTTACTATAGATGTGTCTAATAATTCTACTTTGTACTCCTTAATTATACATAATACCTATTTTAAAACATGGTATGTATATGTTCGGGGAAGGAAGGTGTCAAACTCTTGTGTTAAAGGGATGTGGAACTACTTCCAAAGACTTATTCATATCCTCTTTGGCAAAAATTGTCTCTGTTTGCTGTAAAATTCAGCACCAGGCTGGCTCGTTTTATGCCAACTTGACACAAGCTAGAGTCACCAGAAAAGAGGGAACCTTAATTGAGACAGTGCCTCCAGGGCATCCCACTGGAGGGCATTTTCTTAATTAATGATTGATGGGGAGGGCCCAGCCCATTGTGGGTGGTACCATCCTTGTGCTGGTGGTCCTGGGTTCTATAAGAAAGCAGGCTTAGTAAGCCATGGGGAGCAAGCCAGTAAGCAGCACCCCTCCATGGCCTCTGCATCAGCTCCTGCCTCCAGGTTCCTTCTCTGTTTGAGTTCCCATCCTGACTTCCTTCAAGTGTTATGGAAACATAAGCCAAATAAACACTTTCCTTTCCAAGTTGCTTTGGTCATGGTTTTTCATCATAGTATTAAACTTAGACAAACATCAAGAAGTCTTAAGGACAAAAAGTATCACTTTCTGCCTTTTGTCTCCCACCTAGTTCACTGTAAGTACTATTTATCTATGATTCTAAGTATCCTAGAACACTTACTGTATAAGCATATGTGTATAAAATGTCAAAATGTAATTATAGTAAACCAACAATTACATTATAGAATAGACTTTAAATTTAATTATCTAAATTTAAATATCTAAAGATTAAGTTTAGATATCTTAAAAGATACCTCTAGATAGCTTTCTATACAAGCCCAAACAGAAATATTTCACTATCTATAATAATTTGAGTATTTTACTACATGTCTCTATAATCTTTTGTATCATTGAGAAATGGTTAGGTTATTTCTGTTCTGTTACTGTGAACAATATTATAGTAAATATATACAGAGTAAATTCCTAGTAGTGAAGTTGTAGACTCAAAGGTTTTGTACACATAAAAGGGATGGTAGAGCATCACTAAATAGGGCTTCCACATTTACACACATAACAAAGATGTCATCAGTTCATATTTATGTAGTATTTATTGACATAAGTTTACCTTGAGCTTTGATTTTTACCAATTTGAGTGATATAACTTTTTCATTGTTGAATGATGTCAAATCTTTATCTCCTTCCCCATTACCTTCCTATAGATGTTTTTCTCAATTTCCAATAGGGTGTTACACATTTTTTTGATTTATAAATACTTTACATATTATGGAAATTGGTTCATTGTCACAGTTGTAAATATAGTCTTTATTTGACTGTCTTTTGAAATTGTTTTTTTATGGAATTTCTAAGCATTTGTTTTCTTGTTAAAACCCTGTCTTGTGTGAATGTAAAAGTCATAATACTTATAATTTTTGGCATCAATCAAACATCCCTAATCTGAAAATTTGGTAGCCCCAATTTTCTGAAATCTATAACACAGACTCTCAAGCATTTTAGATAAGGAAAACTCAAGCTATTTTATAAAATGATAGTGGGAAAAGATACCCAGCCAGAAGTGGAACCAAGAAATTGTTGTGAACAATGGAGTATAAGGGAGAAAAGAGAATGTTTATTTTCAAAGTTCTTGCTGTGACCTCCTTAAATGTGCAAGGTCACACACACACCCTGAATTTGTTCACTCACTAAGCTAGAACAGAAACTGCATCTACACATAGATCTAGCATTTAAGTTGGACTGAAAATGCAAATTAAAAATCAAAGGAAAAATTAGGGTTAAATTGATAATGACATGTATATGATCTCTAAAACAAGAAACTCAATGAACTTACTTATGAAGATTAATTATAGTCATATATTTTCTTATAACTTTCATTAGCAGACATACCAATTCATATGTTTATTAGTCCTTTAATGGCTTCATCAGCACCCTATCCCTCCAGGCTTTATCCTGTACAATGAGTAGTTATCACTTCAGGATCATTCAAGTGTAAGAAATCCAGACTGATGACTGACATTAAGGTCTTATCACACTTCCTCACTTTCTCTTCCATCTCCAGAAAGATTCCCTCCACTGAGTCGGAGGATGGCCTCCTCTCCATCCCTGCTCACAAAGGGCCAAGGCGTTTCTGTCCTACTTCCTGTTGCCAGTACTATGGCCATGTGTAGGTCACATGAGAATTGCTTTCTGGGATTCATCTTTGAGTCATTCCCATCAGGACTATGACGTGAGAGAAGCAGAGTATCTGGCTTCATATTTTTATTATTTTCTTACCTAATGTGTAACAACACATTTGTGCCTTGCACAGTATAGGTGATAAATTTGAAACTAAGAGGATCATCTGTTGGATTAGTTAGCTAATGAGGTTAATGAAATCAACGTTGAGGTGTATGTAGTCCAGTTGTCACTGGATGGCTTAGTCTCAATATGATTTCCACCCCATGATACTGAAAAGTTCAAAGGTGAGGTGGGAAAGAGTAAGCCTGACCCCTGTGCTATAGGTGCTATTCAGGAAAATCTCCCCAGTGAGCATCATGGGTAAGACAGGCTTGGTATTTATGAATAGCAGACATGCTCTATCCATAGGTCAATCCCAGTTAATATCCAGTAGCTACTTGGAATGTTCAATTTTAAAGGTATAGTAAAACTTCTGTCTTCTGACAGATTTCTTGCCCTTCCTAATGACAACATTTTAGCTTGCTGCCTATCTCCCAGATTAAGACCGTATACCTATAATTAGTGGCTGACACAAGATGAATATAAAACACTAACCAAAATAATGTGACTTTCTCTTTGAACCTCTAAGGTGTGTATGTGTGTGGGTGGGTGAGGGAGCTGGGGTGAAGGAAGGGTTTGCTTATAAGCCTGAGTTGTTCCATTCCTTGATTCTGATTTATTCAGTCCAGAATGTACGTGTGCTGATGAGAACCACACAAATGGTGATGAAGAGCAAACCAAAGAAGGACTTTGAGTCCTGACGCCACGATGTAAGTAAGAATAGTCATTTCCGACCTCATGTATGCCTCTTAGCTTTAGGTCACTGTCACAGCAGTAGGGCCTAGGTCCTAACTAAGGCCAGTAGCTGTGAGTTATAAGATGTATAAGGAAAAGGTGACCTGTGAGGTTTGTGCTGCAGGCCATCTTTATTTCAATGATAGTGCCAATTGCTGAAACACACACACACACCACACACACACACACCACTTTATTTTGCCTAAAAAAACCCAAAACATTTAAAATTAGCACACATTCTGGCTAGCTTTTACTTGACACGAATTAGAGTCCCCTGGTAAGAGAGCGCCGCAGCTGAGGAATCACCTCAACCATATTGGCTTATGGACACATCTGTGGACATTTTCTTCATTGCTCATTGATTCAGGAGGGTACCACCCATGCCATCCCTAGGTACGTAGGCCTGGGCTGAGTAAGAAAAGTAGTTAAGCAAATCAGATGGTGCAAGCCAGGAAACAGCATTCAGCAGTGGTTTTTGCCTCGAATCCCTACCTTGTCTTTCCTCAGTGGTGGACTGTAAACTGTGAGATGAAACATACCCTTTGAGTGGATTTTTCTTTCCTCCTTCATGTCATGTGTGACATGTGTCTCTTTTGCCATGTCCCCCAACCTTAGCACCCTTTAACTTTCCTTTGGTCTCCTCTTCATTTATATATTACACAACGCACACATGCATGTGTGTGTAATATATAACATATATATATATTACAAACTTGGATAAAAATATGAGAGAGAACATGTGGTATCTTTCTGAGCTTTCATCAATACAATACTTTTCAGAGCCATCTATTTTCTACAAATCTAATTTTCTTTGCTCATGAATAAAATTTCACTGTGCATATGTACCAGTCATTGACCATTCCTCTGTTGATGAACATCTAGGCTGCTCCTGATCTTGCTTTCAGAAATAGGTCAGCAATAAACTTGAGTGTGCAAATGCCTCTGTGATAGGGCATGGATTCCCTGGGGCAGATGTCTAGGAGCAGAATAAACTAGGAGAATTCACTACTGAATTTCATCCAATTATTAAGGAAGATTTAATACCAACACTTCTCAGTTGTTCCACAGAAGAGATGGGAAGGAACACTACAAAATTCATTCTATGAATCGACTATTTTGATATCAAACCATATAAAGACAAAAAAAAGAAAGAAAATTACAGACCAATCTTCCTGCTGAAATAAATGCAGAAATTCCCAACAAAAATCAAGAGCACTTTTAAGGAAATCATATATCCATATCAAGTGGGCTTTACCTTCTAGATACAGAATTGGCTTACCATATGAAAATCAAAAAATATAATGGATCATATAAATAAACTTAAGGACAGAAACCAAGCCATCATCTTGTTGGATGCAGAAATGTGTTTGACAATGTCAAACAAGCCTTCATGGTAAAAGTCTGGGAGATATTAGGAAAATTTTAATATAACTTAAAAAATAAAGGCTATATCTAACAAACATATAGGCAACATTATACCAAATGGGAAAAAGTGGAAAGATCATTTTTTCTAAAATTGGTAATGAAGCAAGGTTGTCTACAGACTTCTCTTATGCAATATAGTACTTTGAGTCTCAGTTAGAAGAATAAGACAAGAGAAAGACACTAAAGTGATAACGCTAGGAAAGGAAGAAGTCAAACTATGCCTATTTGCACACAACACAGTTTTGTATTTAAAAAGAGCCTGCATGACCTATCAGAAAACTCTTAGATCTAATAAACAGATTGAAAGACACAAAATGAATGCAAAAAAGTTGGTAGCTCTCATATATAACAACAGTAAACTCAGAGTTCTATCTTATTCATAACAGTAAAAGAAATTTCCTAGGAATAAACCTAACGCAGACAGTGAATGATCTCTACAGTGAGGACTTCAAGACACTGAAAAAAAAGAACCGAAAGAAGATACAGATGATGGCAAAACTTTCCACATTCCTGTAATGGCTAGAGTAACAAAATGAAAACAATGCTGTATTGAAAAAAGTAATCTACAGATTCCAAGCAGTTTTCATCAAAACTCCAATGCCATTCTTCAGAGAATTAGGAAAAAACCAGACATTTGTAGTTTTCACATTTCTTATAATAATATAGCTGGGCAGGTTACTAACTGTCCTTCATCTCCAAGGGGTCACTACTGCTTAGCACTGCTGCCCCTCAGGGAGAGTGATGTTGGTAAGTGTATTGAATGCAACAGGTTCTTTGATTGATGTCAACCCTTTGGGGAGACTTGGCTCCATGGCTTAATAATAGAAAATATGAATATGTATATACATATGATCTACTATAGTCTAGGGATATGAAATATATATGCTACTTGCCAGATATACAATATAATTTTTTGGAAAAATTACCTCATGGTGCTCGCTTCATGAATTACTCATTTGCTCAAGATTTATGTTGCTTCCTTGCATCTAACTTCTAGAATAATTCTAAGTAATTTATAGATAAAAATTAGCATTTTTGCCTATTCACATCTGATATCTATTCTGGCAGAACCCTGATTTATTAGAATGTTCCCTGGGCAATGTCATTTAAAGAGTGAGCTTGCCAGGGCCTCAGAGGTAAAGCAATTGCCTCTCTGGGTTTTGTCTCATCCTCATGTTAGCTGACAACTGCAAATTGTGGGATTTCTCTGGACACCAAAGGCTATGACAGGAGAGTTCCCAGCCTGGAGCAGGAGGATCACCGGGCTTGAAACATCTAAAGCAGTAGGCTAGGAGCCGGTGCTGCTGAATTGCAAATTCTTATTTGATTAACATCATGGGCTGATTCTGCCCATTAGGCAAGTCAGTGTGTCTCTTCAAATAAAGACTAGCTTTTATACAACCACGATGGCACAGCGGTCAACTCCATTCCCTGACTCCCAATACACGAAGGGTTCAAACACAGAGATGCTATTGGGCATCTCTAGGAGAGAATAGGCTTCATTCTCAGCACCAATGAAGTTCGATATTACAGAGAATTTCCTACAGTGATATTAGGATGTATTAGAGCTGGCATTTTATATTATGGATTTAAGGGCACCAAAGTCCTTAAAGACTGTTAAATATTTTTAATCTCACCACTATTCCTGAGCGATGTTTCTTCTATATGTATTCAAATAGCAAGTGCATCCAAAGGGATGCTGTTTTTGGGTACCAGGATTTCATATGAAGCTGTCTTACATATTGTAGGATGTTAGTATTCTTGTCCCTCTCCCATGTCATTAATTAAGTACCAGAGATTGGGGCAACTCCAGATTTGCTCTCTCATTTTAAGTGTCTGTTAAGGGAGGCTGTACCACCATAGCTGAAAATTAAGCAAAAGCCATCTTTCAGAGTGGTGGCCAAGTGTGGTAGTAAAGGGACCAGGATATAAATGATACAGTCATGACGGCTTACTTCGAATTATAGAAACCTCACTGTCATAAACTGCTTTAAATTGGTATGTACGTCATAGGCACACACCAAATTTCAAATCCAATTTAATTTTAATTGTAACCAACTGGACTTCCCTAATCTCTTTTAACCAATTGGCTTTTACAAAGCTTTGATTTACCTAGTGAATCAGTTTGTTCACAAGACCCATTTCAGTGGAAAGGGGAAATGCTCTCCACAAAAATCTGGGACGTATTACAGATGTCATTCTATCCTACTGGGACATGCCACTCTCATCACTGTTCTTTTTGTAATCTGTGTGAATGAGTACAAAGTCATGTATGAACAGGTGTATTGCAATAAGAACTTTATATATAAAAAAACTCCCCCAGAGGGTTCTAAATTCCAGTATCATTTGATTGTATTCTAGGAATTCTGCAATCATTTCTGTTCCTTGTTTACTTAAAAAAATAAATGTCAAATTCATTTTAATATGCTCCTTTAGAGAAAAGTGTTCTGGGTGGCCTCATCAGGCAGGGCCACCGTTAAATGTCAGATGTTATTCTGGGGCAAATAGCATCAAATTATCTTTCTAGCAAGCTGGCAGTGTGGAAACCTCGGTGTACGCAGTGATACCTCCATTAACTAACCCTCAAAGCACATGTGTTTGCAGTGGGCCGCCATGAGAGGCTTTCTAAGATTGAATTCAGCCTGATGGAGAGTTCTCATTTAAGCAGAGAGGAAAAGCCGGGGAATTCTAGCTTCATAAAGATGTCCTAGACTGATGTGTGCAATATAATGATAAACTCAAGCCAAACGAAATTTCCATTTGGTGAAATCTAAAATATAAAGCGATGAGCCGCCACCACCATCTTTAATCAATTGGATCCCAAAGACAACTTGAATTTGGTCTTTTTCTTACAATGTCCTTTAGGCAAATGATCAGAAGAAAATCTAAGATTCTAGACATTCTGGGTTGGTTTGCATCAGCCCAAGCTCTTGCCCCGACACAGGCAGGATATATTTCAGCCTTACTGACATTCACGATCTCTCGTACACAGGGAAGCAGCTTCAGCTTTTTCTTTTGTATTGTAGACTCAGGCCGTAGTGACACTAGACTTTCAACTCTTCAGGGAAAACTAGAGATTGTTGGTTATTACTACGGAAACCAAGAAATTCTATCAATTACCACTTAATAATTAGTGATAATAGACATTTGATGATACATACCAGGATATAATTTTGGTGTCTTTTCTATCTTTGGACCCTCTCTATAACTGAAGGGGGAGGTAGACTCTTAGTCAGCAGAGTCAGGCTAGAAGTAGCAAAGCTATTCTAATAAACATCCTGGCTCTGATGGGCTGCTGAGCAGAAGCTCAGGGTCATGGTTGGACCTAAGGCAGTGGGGCTATATAAACATGGTCCATGGTTCCTACTGAGAGGGCCAGAAGGGGACCAAAGGTCTGGACTGCCACATGACACAGTTCTTTTATGTGTTCAGCCGTTTAGTCACAACAATGTGAACGATCATCCTGGGCTCACAGATTCATAAACATTACTAGGAGAAAACTGGCAAATTGCCTAACATTCTAGGACTATAATAATATGCTCTCCCACATCTACCTGCCATTGCCCTTCATAGCACTTGCAATAAGCAAAGACTTCTCCCCAAAGCAACATTCTTTCTTTTAAACTCTTAAGAGAAAGTTATAGCTTCTGTGAATCTTATGACTTTAGTTACTGAGAGCAATAACGTCAATATTAGATTTTTGGTAAGCTGAGGGTAGAATCTGGCACCAGAAGAGAGGATTGTCCAACTTTTAAGATACATTTTAACAGTAAAATAATATATTTTAAGCACTATTTATTCTTTAAAAATTTGTATGCAATGTGTCTAGAGCATATCGACGGCTGTGGTTGTGGCCAAATAGCTCAACCAATAGACAAGGAACTAGTGTAGTTTTCCTAAGAGTATTAGTCTTTGTGGAGTACAAGGCTGCCAGTCAACACAGGTACTCAGTAATCAAAGCAGAGTAACAAGGATTTCCACATCTTCCAACATTAGTCATTTCTCTGTGTGAGGACTTTCAAATGCCTTTTCCAGTCACTTACAGGCATATGGTAGGAAGTGTTAACCAAGAACTGCCTCACTGGGCTACAGCAAACCAGAATGAGTTCTCCCCCTCTCTGTTTTGGTGCCCTCTGATCTATTGTCATTCTTAACCTTTAGTTTTTCAAGAAAGAAGTGAATTTTGAAGGGTTTCTAGATCACTATTTACCACTCAGTTCTAGCCCATGACTGGCTAATATAAGACAGAAGTACTTTGGTACTGAAGTATTTCTGGGTGGAACTGTGTGCTCTTTGGACTTCCTTTCCCATTTTCCAGAGATCCAACAGGTGGGATATGCCCTGAGAAAACAGGAGTGGGCTTGAGTTGGTAAATGCAGATAATATGTAGTATGTGATGTCTGTGCTATCAAAACATGCTGTAATTTTGCACATTTGGAACTGGCCAGGCTTACTACCTTTTCAGCTGCTCACCCAAACAACACTATGTCTGCCCTACATTCCTGTGAGATCCTCCTAAATGCATCGCTGGCTTTTAACCTTGTTCATCACCCCAGTCTAAACTCTACATGCCATCGGAGCAATGTTGTAAAGCACAGTGAGTGATCATCTGTAAGTTCTTAGATCCAAGCTCCTTGTAATTATATCCAAGTCTTTACTAAGCTTTTCATGTCTTCACTGAAGGTCCTGGGATTCTGTCCCTGCATGCTACCCAGAACGGTCCTTCCACAGCCGTCCCTCTCTTCATTCAAGGCCCTGCTTCAGTGTCCTCCTTCTACAGGCCACACCTGACTAATACAAATAGCCCTCCAGACATATACATGCATGTGCCCGCAGATACCTTCCTCGGCTTTCTTTTTCCTAATAGCACTCATTACCACCAGATAACACATATTCAATTATTTTCCTCTTACCCTCTTTGTCTTTGAGTTAAACTCAATGAATTTTTTTCTACTTTTCCAGATCTTAACCAAAGCAGATATATACTAAGAACTCAGAAGATATTTATTCAGTAAAGGAATAATTGGCATTGTTCCTGGTAGGTTAAATTTGCAGTTTAAAAAGTTGCGGCTGGTTGAGTAGTCTAAAGCAGGGAACTTCTCATGTCTAAAATAATTCTCTTCTTTAAACAGAGCCCTCAATAATCCCTGACAAGGCTTTTCTACTGACTGGTAGAGAGGGCTGTGAATGGGATGATGGATGTCAGAGTGCACATCAAATGTAAAGACAGCCAGTGCTTCTGTTACTAGTAATTGGCATGCTGATGAGAAAGGGTTTAAGGGTCTCCTGAACAGGACATGCTTTATGTTTAATAGATGTGTACTCCATAAGTTGGTGCCATTTGTGTAGGTAAACAGGCTCACGGCTGCTTTGAAAGCTCTCTCCTCTGATTGATGAGGCTTGATGTTTCAGTAGGAGACTGTTGAATGTGTCCTGATAGTCCTAGAACCACCATGGGTATAAGAAGGGATGGGTGGGATGGACCATTGAATGTCTAATTTTCAGGCAATTGAGTTCTTTGTAATTTCCATTTTGAAGCAGGAAATGAAAACACAAGGGGAGTTTTTAGAATTTGTAGAATAAAGCTTAATTATATAAAAGGATGAATCACTAATTTCTAATTATGATACAAAGCAAAAAGTATGCTCAGATAAGAAAGTAGAATTGCTGTTTTGAACACTGAGCAGGGTTGTCACAAATGTTGATATTCTTAGGCTAATCCATGTTATGACCAGGTCTGTTCCCCTTCCCAGGTCTGTTCTTGGGGCTACTGTGGTTGCCATGGGCAATTGCTCATGCTGCTAAGTGAATGGAACCTTTTCAGGGGGCCTGATCACTTTTCACACCTGAGGAGCTTGCTGTTTTCTTACCCCTTTGGGTCTGAACACAGTAAGGAATGAAGTCTGTCTTATAACTTAGGGATTACTCACTCATCTAGTGACTTCTCATCTCAGGTTTTCATAGACCAAAGGGGACCAGGGACAACGCCAGGTAAACTTCAATGAGTTTAATGGCAGAATGGTAGGCTCTATCTCATGACATCTAGTACAGCCCACAGACATATCTCTTCTTAGCTTCCTGTGACTTCTGAGGTTTACTGGGCTTCTGTAATCCATTTCTTGCTACTGCTCATACTAGCAGAGTGGGAGGCTGTGGGTTTCTATGCTGCCTCAGAACCCATCAACAAAATAAGTCCTTCAGCAATTGGCTCTGTGCTCCTCTTCTGTATCCACATTCCTTGTATGGGTTCCCATTTATGAATATGAACCCAAACTGCTGCCTTTTGCAACAGTAAAGCAATGGCCCAATGTCTCCACAAATATGATATGATGGGTCCCTGATGAGTTATCACTCCAGAGACTGCCTCTTGTTGGCTCTCCCCTAATGTCCCTATGAGGGTGTCTGCCATGGTCACCCTCATTTTCTAGGTGTCTGGACTCTGCTGCTCACTGGCATGAGGTGATTGATTGGTCAGGATCCTCTATGCCTGCCCCTTGCTCAGTCCCTCCTTTCCTGGAAGGCAAGTTGAACATTCAACACTTTGAAACCCTTTGGAGAAAGACATCCTTCCAGGCACACAAATTATATACCAAAAGGTGTCTCTTTGGAATGAAGAAAATGCACCCTATTGTCAGGGCAGCTGTCAAGCACAAGGCTCAGCTAACAGCCCTGGTCCGTCTAACTCTGGCTTGCATATCCTCAGCTGTAGTGATAAGGGGAGAGCAGGGGCCTGCTTTCGTCCCACCCGGCTCCCG